>LVTN01000165.1:270589-305053 GCA_001649415.1 Musa itinerans
GCGCTCGCCCGAAGCGCCCAGCGCCTGGGCTCGGGCGAGCGTCCAGGCGACGCCTGTTTGAAGCGCGCCGCCTGGGAGATTAGCGAGGCGTTCGGGCCTCGCCTCGCCTTGCCCGAGCGCCTTTTTAAATCGCTGCTCACGGGATTATATTCGTGTGTATCGTATTACCGCAAACTATTCCACCACGATCCGTTGCACCATGTCGCCTTCTGGTGACATCTCCATTGCATTCTGATTCTTGTGGAATGAACTCGGATTGTGATCCCTCCATATGTGGCCTCTTCTAACACATCACAAGGCCTCTTTCACCTTTCGATTGTGTTCGCTCCTTTGGCAAACCTTCGTCCACCCGCTCTTGGGTCACACCTAGATAAAGCACCGTTCTAGGACAGTCCATCGCCTAGTAGCTCCCGAAGTCCACCAACTTCGCTAAAATTAGTGCACCATTGTCTGGATCCTGGGCCTCTGCCCATATCGGCACAATCTCCGTTGCACATCGCTTCCTTCATGGCAACTTGAATGGTAGCACTATGGCATATTCTTCAAGAGTACCCGCCTCCGCATCCTCTTGCCCCGTGCCAAGGCCTTCTGAACCCAACTTCACCTTTACAAGTTGAGTCGTCTCAATTCCTCCATCAATGCATCTTTGAGGTAAGGTGCATGTGCCTCGAAGCTCCCTTCATCTTTGGCACCATGTAGGATGAGCCCGCTCCATCAAAATGAGGGACCCATGGAACGACATGATCCCGCTCTTGCCTCTGCAAGAGTTCATGTCCTTGACCTCTGTCCAAGGAAAGCTCTGTGCCTCCGCTCTATATTCCATTTTCTATGCTAGCTCCCTTCATGCGGCTTGAGTACTTCGCCAAGTTACACCCAAGTTGCTCAACTCCTCATTTTGCATTGAGTTGAAGGTGGCCCTCGCGCCCACCATTCCACTGGTCAGCCCTCCGTTGAGTCCGATCTCCATATTGACTCTACGTGTACCTTCATCATGTGTTGTCTTGAATCGCTCCCCCACTTGATCTCGTAATGCATCCCCCTAATGCATTATCTCAAGCGAGATCATGCGACGACTCCTCGCCACTCGCTCAGTCCGTTGAGCTTCTTTATAAAGTTGTTTTTGAGGTAATCCTCCTCAACATGTACGGTCTGTTGCACTTGGTTCTCCCTCTGAAGAGCCGGGACTTATCCCTCCTGGATATCTATCCCGTTGGAACAACTTCTCTCTTCGCTTCCTTCTCTTTGAATGTTTTGGAGACCACCATCCCCTTGGACTACTCCGCCTTGCTGAACAAACTGTGTATTATTTTGCCTCCCGCAAACGCACTTGCTAGATTACGACTCCATGTCAATACAGTCCCCGCCGCACCCCTCAAGGCCTAGCAACATGCTGAACTTGCTGCACACTTTAGCCTCCTATGGACGTATCCTTCACATACCGAAGAGAAAGTTTCAATGCTCCATGGGGCCGAGCTTCGACCACCTTGGGATGGCCACGAACATTCCATCGTTCGTATACAAGCCCTTGCATGAGTATCGAATTCTTCGAGTTAGCAATTCCCCTCACCTCTGCGAGCTTTGCACAACTCTTTCGATCGCTGAACAACCCATTCCGCCTTTGCATGGTCTCATCTTTTACCAAGCGCATCGCTTGCCTTGAGCACCATCAAGTATAGTTGCCAACGTTGAGCCATAGCTCAAACTCAGTCATCCCAACCTTTGTGCGCTACGCATTCTTCCCAGCTTGCTTGTCCTCGTGGTGTCTCTTGCGCGAAGGGTTGGCCATTCCTCTGAATGTCAATCTCATATGCCCGCTTCTCTGAGCGACTCTATTTCCCTACATCTCCATGCTCGTTTTCCCTAAAACGATCGCGCGTGCTGGCTGCCCTCAACGTAGCCCCGTTAGGTCCCCTACGTTTGCATGCCAAGTGTTTCTATGAGTGCTTGTCCCGCTCTGATACCATTTGTCATGGACTTAGCTAGTTTTGCCTAAGTCGTGCGGCACCCTTGCGAGTTCGTCCACAAAGGTCAGCCTCCCTAAAACCTCCCATGGTCCCTTATGACCTACAAAAAAGAAAACGGGTTAGCCAAAGCGCCTCATTCGGGATCCACAAGCAAACATTCTAGAAAACACTTCATAGCCAATGCAAATTACAAACAGACTTTATAAGCTTTGAATGGTTGCACAACAAAGGGTCAAAATGGTCCACTACAAACCGAATATCTCTCACAAGTGTCCACATGACACAACCTTTATTTATTTACAAGCCTAAAGCGTCTACCAAACCCAACTAAAATGGGGCTATTAAGCCTTCGACCGTTCCTCTACATGTTATGCAAAGCATGAACATACCAAAAGACACGGACATACATAAGCATTACATCAAACATCCTGTTTAGAAGTTTGTCCGTGACAGGGAGGCCCTAGAGGATAGGGCCAACCTTATTCGCCAAGGACAAGAGGGGGGAGGCTTCAGAAGCAGGGGCCACCATTAGATCCACTTCTTCGGTCATCGAGGGAGGACGAGGGACAACCTAAGGAGGAGCAGGAGAGGAGACCTTAGGTGATATTACTTCAATCCGCTCTCCCCCAGCCATCAACGCAAGAGGAGAAGGGGCGGTAGGAGAAGCCTTGAAAAGTAGAGTCATTATAGGAAAAGCCACCATGAATGAGGCAATAGGGCTAAGATCTTGACCGTTGATAGGAAGATCAGTTGGCACCATCTTAGACCTATCAAAATCACATGCCTCCCTAGAAAGGTTTGACACAACGAGAGCAGAGATATCAATTAATGTGGCATCTCCCGAGGAGCCCTTGGCAGGAATCAATGGATCAAAAAGCACGTGTGAATCACATGAATCCAAATCCCGAGGGAGAGGAGGACCCAACAGCATCAAGTGCCTCTCGAATTCCCTCCCTTGTTTCGGCTTGGTTCGACCACTATGCCATAGGCCTTTCCGACGGATGATCGACCGATGCTTCTCAACCTTAATCCAAGGGCCAACAGATCAATATCCAAGAGCGAGGGCAAGTCATCTTTCGGGGTGGTAAAGCCATCCAACCCAGAAGGGGGTTGTTCCACCTCTCTCCAGAGATCAACCCCTTAGGAGGAAACCGACAAAACAAGGAAGTCCAAGAGGGGTTCGAAACCAGAGGGCAAGCTTCAACTTTATGCCCAACACAACCACATTTGAAGCACACCGCCGAAAGATTCTCATAGGAGATAGCCTAAAAGATGCCTTCCTTAGGTCTTCTGAGCAAACACACACCCACCCCCCCCCCCCTTCCTTGAGGAGTTTAGTGAGATCGATATCGATACAGAAACTCACATAACACCCTCTCGACAAGGAACATTCATTAATCCATAGTCCATAGGGGGCGTCCCAGAAGCGAGGCCACGTGAGTGACACACTCATGATTCCAATATTCAAGCAGATGAATTGAACCTAGACCAGAACCAAGGGGATCCTTTAGGTGAGAGGCTGGAAATTGGCTCTCTAAGGGAGCCAGGAATCCCCACAAGGGAGCCATAATGTCACGGACAAAGTTCTAAACAGGATGTTTGATGCAATACTTGTGTATGTCCGTGTCTTTCTGTTTGTTCATGCTTTGCACAGCATGTAGCGGGACGGGCGAAGGCATAACAGCCTCGTTTAAGTGGGCTTGATGGCCGTTTTAGGCTTGAAAATAAAGATTGTGTCATGTGGACACTAGTGAGAGAATTCGGTCTGTAATGGACCATTTTACCCTTTGTTGTGCAACTATTCTGAGCTTGTAAAGTCTATTTGTAATTTGCATTGTCAATGAAGTGTTTTCGGAGATGTTTGCTTGTGGATCCCGAGCGAGGCGTTTTCTCTAACCCGTTTTCTCTTTTGTAGGTCCTAAGGGACCAATGGGAGGTTTCGTGGGAGGCTGACCTTTGCGGACGGACACGCAAGGGTGCCGCACGACTTAGCCAAAACCAGCTAAGTCCGTGACAGATGGTATCAGAGCGGGACAAGCACCCATTGAAACACTTGGCATGCAAACGTGGGGGACCTAGCAGGGCTGCGAGGAGGGCAGCCGGCACGCGCGACCGTTTTGGGGGAAAACGGGCATGGCGATGTAGGAAAAGGAGGCGCTCAGAGGAGCGGGCATCCGAGATTGGCATTCAGAGGAATGGCCAACTCCTTCGCGCGAGAGGCACCACGAGGACAAACAAGCTGGGAAGAATGTGGAGCGCACAAAGGTTGGGATGGCTGAGTTCGAGCTAAGACTCGACGTTGACAACTATACTTGATGGTGCTCAAGGCAAGCGAGGCGCTTGGTAAAGGACGAGACCATGCAAGGTTGAATGAGTTGCTCAGCGACCGAAAGAGTTGTGCAAAGCTCACAGAGGTGAGGGGAATTGCTAACTCGAAGGATTCGGTACTCATGCAAGGGCTTGTATGCAGACGATGGAATGTTCGTGGCCATCCCAAGGCGACCGAAACTCGGTGCCATGGAGCATTGAAACTTTCTCTTCGGCATATGAAGGATACGTCCGCAGGAGGCTGAAGAGTGCAGCGAGTTCAGCATGTTGCTAGGCCTTGAGGGGCGCAGTGGGGGCTGTATTGACGTGGAGTCGCAATCTAGCAAGTGCGTTTGCAGGAGGCAGAACTTTGCGCAGTTTGTTCAGCAAATCGGAGTAGTCCAAGGGGATGGTGGTCTCCGAAGCGAAGAAAGATGTTGCTCCAATGGGATAGATATCCAGGAGATCCCAGCTCTCTAGAGGGAGAACCAAGAACCAGGTGCAACGGACCGCACATGTTGAGGAGGACCTCAAAAACAACAACTCTGCGAGCGGCGAGGAGTCGTCGCATGATCTCGCTTGAGAGAATGCATTGGTGGATGCATTGCGAGATCAAGTGGGGGAGCAACCCAAAAGCAACATAAATGAAGACACACTTGGAGTCGATATGGAGATCGGACTCAAGGGAGGGCTGACCCGTGGAATGGTGAGCGCGAGGGCCACCATCAACTCAATGCAAAACGAGGAGCGGAGCAACTTGGGTGTAACTTGGCGAAGTACCCAAGCCGCACGAAGGGAGCCAGCATAGAAGATGGAATATGGAGCGGAGGCACAATACTTTCCTTGGACAGAGGTCAAGGACATGAACTCTTGCAAAGGCAAGAGCGAGATCATGTCGTTCCATGAGTCCTTCTTTCTGATGGGGCGGGCTCATCCTGCATGGTGCCAAAGATGAAGGGAGCTTCAAGGCACATGCACCTTACCTCAGAGAAGCAATTGACGGAGGAACTAAGGCGACTCAACTTGCGGAGGCGAAGTTGGGTTCAGAAGGCCTTGGCACGGGGCAAGAGGACGCGGAGGCGAGTACTCTTGAAGAATATGCCACAGTGTTGTCATTCAAGTTGTTTGAAGGGAGCGGTGCGCAGCGGAGATTGTGCTGGTAGGGGCAGAGGCCCAGGATCCAGACAATGGTGCACTAATTGCAGCGAAGTCGGTGGACTTCGGGAGCTACTAGGCGACGGACTGTCCTAGAGCGGTGCTTCATCTAGGTGTGACCCAAGAGTGGGTGGATGAAGGTCGATTGCCAAAGGAGCGAACAAAATCGAAGGTGAAAGAGACCCTATGATGTATTGGCAGAGGCCACACAGGGAGGGTTCACAATTCGAGTTCATCCCACAAGGATCAGAATGCAATGGAGATGTCACCAGGAGGCGACATGGTGCAGCGGATCGTGGTGGAACAGTTCGTGGCAATGCGATACACACGAAGACAATCCCGTGAGGGACGGGGTCATACGGAGGTATGACCGGGAGCTACTGGAAGCTCCAGTTCGGTGAACAACACGACGGCAAGAAGGGCTATGGATTCAAGGAGTGAAGGCCATGGTACCGCAGAGGCGGGTCTTCCGTGCGTGCATCGAATCTTGCATCAGATGAAAGCCTTGGCTATCAGCATATGGGGGCTGTGTTCCACCAAGGAAAAAGTTTGAAGGCAAGTACCAGTGAGTCCCAGGGGAGGGACTTGATCATGCAGAGGTATGATCGAAACAGCTGGAGAGTTGGACTCTCCAGATCCCACATTCGCTTAAGGGAGCCCGACGAGTCAGAGGACAAGGTCGAGTAAGCGAACGTTGCTACCAAGGAAGCTAAGGAGAACAGAATCGGTGCAAACCCTACAACATGATGGCAGAGGCCATGCGTGGGAGTTGCAGTCTGTCTTTCCATCGACCAAAGGGATCTGCTTGGAGAACACAGAGGTGTTGAAGCAGGGGGTCGAAAAAGGGCGAGGAAGCGACGACGAGTCCAGAGGGACTTAGCTACCCAAAATCAAGCATCAGTCAGAATGGAGGTGACTCAGAGGAGTGCCACAAAGACATCTACTGATCGTGAAGAAAAGGGATGCAGAGACAAGGCGACGGATAGTAGGGCCATGGGCATGGCAGCGCCATGGTACCGCAGAGGCGGGACTTCCGTGAAAGTCATTGATCCCTTGCTCTCATGGAGGGAGAGCGCTTGGTCGTGAAAGGGGCCGAGGAGGTGGAGCATGCAGAGGCAAACTCCAAGTACCAAGACAAGGCTGAAGGGCAGAGGCCAAGGAACTTTGTAAGACCGGTGTCAACGGGCTTCTCATCAAGATAGTCGAAAGTGAAGGACTTCGGGTCGTGCAAGAGTGCACTACCAAGGAACGAAGATGGCAGTACGCGGTGCTGTACCTTTGCTACTCAGTGGAGTAGGCGGCTAAATTGATGGAGAAGACGGTACAATCCCAGAGGCGACCAAAACTACCAGAGACTTACTCCAAGTTGGGGTGAAAACTTCCTGCATTCCAGAAGTTCAATGGCATTGAGAAGGTGAATCACAGTAACTAACTCAACGCAAGGAGTGCAAACACTTCAAGTGCTTCAGAAGTGTGAGCAAAGAGCAGGCGAAGGCCAGTAACCAGCTCGATGCATGGAGTACAACCCTTGAGGAGGCGGGCGAAGTCAAGTAACCATTGCCTTCTCAACTCTTAAGAGAATGGGCGAAACCGAGTACCCCAATTCTCTTACTTATCCAGCAGAGGAGCTCTGCACAGGTTCAAAGACCCTTCGAAGATAATGGAAGACAATAGTTGTCAAATCCTCACCAATGGTGATCAGTGCTACTGAGAGTAGATTATTCGCTTCATTTCCCAACAGAATGCCAATCGAAAGCGGAAGTGATGCGAATCTACTTGGAAGTGACAACTAAGTGAAAGAAGAGTCGATGGACAAATTTTGTGGAGGAAGGACCCAAAAACTTCAGAAGTTTCCGAGGCGATGCTCGTTAAAGCTCCAACAAGCATCCACCCAGTTCAAGCAACATGAAGCATTTGAGAGACTGGCGCAGAGTAAGGATGGTCTTTAAGTGGGCTTGATGGCCGTTTTAGGCTTGTAAATAAAGATTGTGTCATGTGGACACTAGTGAGAGAATTCGGTCTGTAATGGACCATTTTACCCCTTTGTTGTGCAACTATTCTGAGCTTGTAAAGTCTATTTGTAATTTGCATTGTCAATGAAGTGTTTTCGGAGATGTTTGCTTGTGGATCCCGAGCGAGGCGTTTTCTCTAACCCGTTTTCTCTTTTGTAGGTCCTAAGGGACCAATGGGAGGTTTCGTGGGAGGCTGACCTTTGCGGACGGACACGCAAGGGTGCCGCACGACTTAGGCAAAACCAGCTAAGTCCGTGACAATAAGTCACAATCGAAGAAGGGGGAGGCAAGAGACTAGAGAGGCCAAAGAGATGGGTGGATTTGAGCGCCTGTTTTCTCCCCATCGCCCTAGAAAACCAAAGCATCACTTTCTAGTAGTAAAGAAGAGAGCATCACTCTACACTCCACCTTAATATTCTCATCTCAACAGCACCAAATTTTTGTACATGTTGTTTTCTATTTATCCGATGCTCTGACTCATAAATGTGACAAAAATCTTACAATTATCTTACTAAAACTTCTTTTTAATCTAAATGGAACATGATGATAGTACAAAATTCCCAAGGGAAGCCAATTTCTTAAAAAAACAAATGTTTTTAATTATGCAACAGGTATTAAGGAGAGTTAAGGGTGAAGCAAGTACAATTTCAATCTTCCTGTTTTTGTTAATGATGCCACATGAGGAAACCACCAAGCTTTGCAACTGATAAGATTCATCAAGCTTGTGACACTATGGTAACAGAAGCAGAAATGAAAATGAGATATTACATTCAAGGTAATTAAAACAATAGCTTGTGAATTGGATGTACATCAAGAATAACTATATATGGAAGATGGAGCAATGTATAACATCACCAGAAGACAAATAGAAATAACAGATCTTAATCATTTATCCAAAATAACCATCTGAAAGAATATCAAAGCAATCTAATTTGTCCACAGTGCAAATTTTGTTTTCTTACAATTAAACAGTGTATTATCACCACCCCACTCCAGCTAAGATAATTGTTAAATCCTTTTAAATGCATAAGTAGATCCACCTTACCTCAATGGAACACCTTGCAGCAATAGTGTATAGAACAACTAGGCATGTTGGTCTGGGATATCATGTAGCTGGTCCTGCTCAGTCTGACTGTTTCATCCATTGCCAACAATGTCGGATGGCTATTTTCTGATGCAGAAACTTCAAACTTTGCAACTTACATCTATGTTAAGTCGACATCTGACCATGACTGTTGCATCAATTGAAAGAATGTCTACAAATGGTAATTTCTTGATGCAGATACATCCAGTTTGAAGCTTACCACATCTAACCACATATATCCTGCATGATCAGTGAGCCCTTAACTCATTATTTATTATGGATGTTAGATCTTAGTTGAACCATCACCTAGATGAACAATACACCAATTGTAGTTCGTTTCTAGTGTCGTTCAATCACCATTTATCCCCGCAGCTGCAAGTTCCATCTTTAAAATGGTGATAGAAGCACCCATCTGTTATAAAGATATCTCGGTCCTCGATTTTGCTTATAAATTTAATTGATGAGTGGCAGTCAATGCACATCCGGACATTCTTGGAGACACGTATAGGGATGTTAGCACGCAAAGAGATAATGCCTAGACATACTGCAAGCTTTTCAGTGTGGTAACAAGTGAAGGGATCAACTTCTCCTTGATCACAGAACACAATATTCTGAGGAACATACCCACCCTTCGACATTCCATCAGCTAACTTGTTCCACATGGCCAGAATTGTCTCCATTTCAGGATGGGAGCTATCTCCAGATTTAAACGAGTGGATGGCACTGCTTATTTCTATCCAGCTACATATGTCAACCATCTTTAACCCCTGATCCCTCAGTGCATTCCTCATGGTACTAGCAGAATCCCACAACCCGGACATGGCAAAGATGTTATAGAGCACTACGTGATTTGAAGCATTTTGAGGTTCTAACTCAAAAAGTGCCCTTGCTGCCCTTTCTCCTATCTCATAATTTGAATGTAGTCTACAGGCTTTAAGAAGAGTAGCCCACAGGCAAGCATCAGGTCTGAATGGAATTCTTCTGATGAGATCCAGAGACTCCTCCAGTAAACCTGCAGTACCCAACATATCAACCATGCAGGTAAAGTGTTCCAAGGTGGGAGAAACTCCAAAAAATCCCTCCATCATTTTAAAAAGCTTCCAGCCTTCATCTACAAAACCTTCTTGGTTGCATGCCGAAAGGATTGCAGTAAAAGTAATATGGTCCGGCTTGTTACCAGATTGCTGCATTTGTTTAAACAAGCTTAGGGCATCCGTAGTCATTCTGTGGAGTGAATAACCAGCCAACATCGCGTTCCATATTACCAAGTCCTTTTCTATTACGCAGTCGAACACTAATTTAGCATCTTTAATACTACCACATTTTGCATACATATTTATCAGGGTGCTTGCTATAGTAAGAGGACAGCCATCAGGTCTGCCCTTTTCAATGCGGCTATGCAATTCTCTGCCCAACCTCAGAGCCATTATATTGCTGCAAGACAAAAGAAGGATCATCAACGTAATAGAACTAGGAACAAAGTTCTGCTCTAACATTTCCAAATATAGCTTCAAAGCAGCTTCTGGATGCTCGTTATGATTGTGACCTGCCATGAGTACATTCCAAGACACTACATTTTTGTCTGTCATTCCATGAAAAACCTTGGTAGCAGAAGACATGTCACAACATTTTGCATACATGTCAACCATTGCACTTGAAACAAAGACATTAGACTCAAAACTATTTCGCAAAACGAAGCCATGAACTTCCTTTCCAGAATGATGGAACTTAAGGTCTGCGCAGACTGAGAGAATAGAATTAATGGTTACAGCATTAGGTTGGATTATCACATCCAACATGCCAATCAGAACGCTAGAACATCTTGTGCTGAACGATTTTGGCAATTGCATCTCTCGAAACAAATCCAATGCCTCATCATTAAGACCAGAATGATGGAAGCCAGATGTTAGTGCATTCATAGAAACAACATTGGGCTTCAAACCCTTCTGAATAATTTCAAACAAAAACTTAAAGGCCTCATCTTTTTGGCCCCTTCTTGCATAAGTAGCAATAAATGTATTGTAGGTGATCACATTAGGCACAAATCCATCTTTCTGCATCAAATCAAGAAGATCCAGGGCCTCACCCATCTTATCCTCATCAACATATGCTGCAATCAGTGCATTCCACACAGGCACATTCCTATTGTCCAGATCAGCAAACACCCTCTCTGCAAAACCACTCTTTCCGCACTTGAGATACATATCAATCAAAGACCCACCCACGAAAACGTTCACCTTCATTCCATGCCTTATCACATATGAATGCAATTCCTGCCCAAGATTCAAAGCCGTCAGGCCTGAGCATGCAGGAAGAATGCTTGCTATCGTGACAGCATTTGGTTTCTCATGCAAGCACATTTGTCTGAAAATTTCCATTGCATCATCAAAGCACCCATTCTGAACAAGACCAGATACAACTCCATTCCAAGAATTGGTGCCTGGCTGAAGCCCATTTTCTCGCAACTCATCCAAGAGGAGAAGGGCCATGCCGGTCTCCCCGTTCCGAGCAAACCCAGAAATCAACGCGTTCCACGATATCAAATCCGGTCGAACCCCATTCTCCCTCATCGACTGAAACGTCGCTTGCGCCACATCCAGCAACCCAGTGTCAGCATAGGCATTGACGAGTGCAGTCCACGAGACGACATCCCTTACGGGCATCCGATCAAAGACCGCGCGCGCTGAGGTGATATCTCCGCACTTGGAATACATGTCAACAAGAGAATTGTCGACGACTATGTCGACCTCCAGCGGAGCAGTAATCACATACCCATGGACGGTTGCGGCAGTTCCCCAGTCCCGCAGCTCGGAGCAGGCCTTGAGGATCTTCGGCAGGAGGAACCTATCAGGCGTGGCACCGTCCGCGATCATCGAGGCGAGCACGGAGATCACGTCGCTCCACCGCTGCGACCGGCAATGGGAGCTGATGAGCTTGGCGTAGGAGCGGGCTTTGCTGTGGGGCGTTTCGTCGAACGGGTCGGCGACTTTGGGGAGATATCGAGAATTGACGGGACACGTGGCTTGCGCAGTGCATTGTGGACTCGAATGGGTCGTCGGGATTCTGGAGGGGAGGCGATGAAGAGGTGAGAGGGATTTGGCTTGGAGGAGAGAGGGAAGGATGGGGAGAGACGCGTTGGAGGTGGAAGCAGAAGGAATGGCGCAGCAACAGCAAGATGACATTTTTCTGCCCTTCTTTACCCGAAAGACCGAGTCATGAAGCTGCTGCAGGTTTAGAAGTATCCGGCTATGAACCGAAGCAGATCTTTGTCTGAGAGACCAAACACAGCAGCGAGGCCGAGCAACGATGTAAAGATCGCAGATTTTGTGGACCCCGGACACAGTAGACATTTGAAGGGCTCACTATCCTGTTTGGTAGCTTGCCTAAACGCAGGATCCTGTTTCCATGGACCACATCACCCCTGAAGGTTTAAATGGGTGATATAGGGGGCGCGGGGCCTCGGTCCCAAAAGATTATGTGAGCACACGTGTCGCCATAAGAAACAATCACAGATAGATTACGCACGCAAATAACGGCTCAGATCATCCCACGTCTCCCACAAATATATCCCCATTAAATAAAGGGATCGAGGCCACGAAAAACAGACGAGGTGAAGGAGATCGAGGCCAAGAAAAGAGGAACCCTAACCCTCGAATCAGGTGCAGGAGACCTCGAGCGCTTTCTATCAGCACCTCGATGCCTCTGCCTGCGCCCTCGCCGTTCGGTTGTTCCTAGAACTCTAGCTTCTCCAAGTGAGAGGAGAGCGGTAAGCAATGGAGCACATTACATGACGATGGAAGTAGGATCAACCTCTACTACCGTTAACATTGCATTTCCATGATTGTTTCGATCGTTGGCTTGACTCCTATTAGGCCTTACATGTGTATAATTGAAGGCAGTGAATATACTTGTAGAAGTTGTTAAATCACAGCTAAAGAACATGAATTTATTTTAGTGGAATAGCCACAGATAGAAGGGATTCATGTGATTACATAAGTTGTTCTAGCATCAATGTGAGAAAGCATTATGAAGATGCGATTGAAAATAGCAAGTAAAGGTGACTCATTGAAGCATGTAATTGCATTGAAATCATATTATAATGGCAGAGATTGGTTGCTTGGTCGGCTTGCATTTCCAATGAAGAGTAGAGGTGCAGGAATTTTATCATTCTTTTGAGGGTATGTAGATGTAAATAAGCACGAATATGGTTATGAGATGATCCATGCATTTAGGTTTATGGAATCTATTATGTTTGAAAGATTGACTGTGTCAGGCTAAACAATTATATGCCATATTGCTAATACCAACTATATTTTATAGTGTAAGCTGGTGATTAAGACATGTCTAATGTACATGTAGTTTTTTATCAGCTTTACATTGATGAAGCAACTTGACTGCTGATTTGATGTAACTGAAGAAGAAAGTATGTTATTGTATTTATGAAATTATTATTCAAAGATCTGCGATTCTGGATGCAATTTGTAAGAGGATGATAAGGTTGTCTCTCTTGCACATATTAAATGGCCATCTTAAGCCATTTATTATGATGTCTAACATGATGATTGCTTCTTATGGACATCATGGATGCCATGACGCTTGCTTACACAGCTGTTTCCTTCTTGACAAACATTCTATCTCAAATACTATTGCAGAAAACTAAGAAACCTGCTGCAGGTTATTTGAGCTAACAACTTAAAGATTGTTGATTTTGGGAAGATCCAAGTTATACATTGTTGGTTATATGGTAGGATGGACGATGCTATAATCAATTTTTTGTAGTCTATATTTGTGCTATAGAGTCATTGCAAGCTATTGGGAAAAGCAAATATAGTGAGTTTGTTCCATTGTTTACCTAATGATGTTCCATGTTAGATCTTTGAATGTGTTGCATTCTAAACAATCATTGGCATATTATTCACCAAAAAACATCTGAGTGGGCATTTGAACCTTCCAAGGACTCTGTAGAAGGATTATATAATATATTGTTTATACTTTCAAATTAGCATCATCTGAACCTGGTCATCCATTCTAATCATATGTTTCAAGTCATTCTGAAGGATATCTTATTATTGTGGCTTTACATATGGATTTTACTGTCTTGAAATGGCTGATGCTGTCATTGCTTGAGAACTTAGGTAATTTTAAGGACATTTATGACCTTGATTCTTGTCTCATCTTTAACCACCATGGATCCATGGTAACTTTGTCTCGTCCATTATGGTTTTTGCATTGTCGCTGCTGCTTTTGCTGTTATGTATTCGTAGAAGAACAGGGAGGTATTGTGTTTTGGTTAAGCAATGAGATGAGATTTCGTCCTGAATATATCAGAATTTGTTTGAAGCTCTTGATTGGCTTGCTCCAGTTATTAAGTTAAAAATTACCATCTCTCTCTTCCAAATTGCTAGAGGACCTTCTTCATATGTGCTGAAAATAAAAGTAACAAATCGGTTTTTTCAGAAGCTATGCTGTTCTGAGACAAAACCTCTTTGCACGCGTACCTTCTGTGAATATGCTGCCACCGGTTATTCCACTGGCAATGTGCCTTTTTCTTTTTGTGCACCACAGCCTGATGGAAATTATTCTCGGAATTGGAATTAATGGTAGTTGTAAATTGGTACTTTATAAACCTTTACCTTGATACTTTGAAATTCACTGAAACACTATTCGAGCTGTTGGGTGCAAATACAAAACTTGACACATTGTTTTACTTGATTATACTAACTTACTATATTTTTTTTGCTTTGTTTTCTGCAGAGATGCTTGCAAGGCTCTGCCGAAATCTTTATATCGCGTCTTTGATCTTGCAAACTCCTTGGCCAGAGAAGAGTACGAATCCATAATAAATGGTATAATACTTCCTCATGGTGCTACTTTTACCTAGGTTAAAGGAGCACTATTATCTTTTTGATTAGAGGAGGTATCTACGGTTTTTTTGGTTGGGAATTTTCAGGACAATTTTGTAAAAGATGCCATCTTTCCTCACCAAAGTGACATTAACGCTGATCGTCTCTAAATGGGACATCTGGTGTGGAGGTTTTGTGTGGGCAAACGAGAGTATCTCACTTATAATGTATATAGCTCTGACATAGGCTGGATGTTCAAGCTTGCTTAATGATGTTTCAGATGCTGCATGGGATCAGATAGCTCCGTGCTCACAGATACACCTGAAGAGCTTTCAATTCATGATTTAAGTCAGGGATCCCTAAGACCCCTGGGGTTGAACTTTACGGCTGTTTTGACACCCTTGGAAGGGATAAGTCGATACGAAAGCCCTATTATATTTATTGACTGCAAAGTTTGGTTTCATGTAATCTTGGTAATATATCTTTTGACTTTGTTGTGCAAGTATAAACAAGTATGATCTATGGTACTTCAAATTGATGTCACAAACAGTGTCATCTCCGGTTGCAGAAGTGTTTGCCATCCCTGTGTATGTGTTTATTTCTGTTCTTATTGGTTCTTGCATAACTTTTCTGTAAACAGGTTATTTATTTTACCATACACACTCAAATCGATGTGAATGCTTGCTCTAGAGCTAGTAAATTGCGCTTGTTCTTGTGTGAATCAATTAGGCTATTGGTCTCATCAGGATGGCCCAAGACTGTGACCCAGATTGGTATCAACAGGTAAAGAACTACAGTTGAAACTTCACAGTGTTCTAAAACAATGTTTAAGAACTGGGCCACGTATCATTCCGAATCAAATAAAATTAAGAAAATAGTAGAATCATTATAGGTTATGATGAGAACTTGTTAGAGAAATCATTGCTCTCTTCTATGCTCGCAATTTCTGAAGGTAGCATTTAAGAGTCACATTGTTCCTTACATTACCTTCCTATTCTGCTCTTCCCTTGTCAATATGGTACTGTCCTTTGTGATCTGTGCACATCACCAGCAACAAGTACCCCAAGCCACAGCTGTCTTCGTTGTTCATGGAATCAATGATGCCAAAGCATCACTCTCTGTCTCTCTCTCTCTCTCTCTTCTGCAGCTTGCAGGCCAAGTTGATGCACGACGATACCATGAGCGTTGCAGCACTATTATTCTACCCATCAAACATGAGAAATGGGACGGGGGGAAAGAAGGTTGACCGTACGGACAGGTCAAACCCAACATGGAGGACACAACTCCCATCGTGACGATGGATTCCTGCACGCACTTTCCGCTTGCATGGTTAGGAACACAAGTCCTCATCTTAGATATCATACGAACACCCTTCTGTAGCACGCAAATGCACTGTGATGCATCAGCAGGCCTTCCATCACTAGCAGAGCTCGAGCTTGTCGTCTCTGCTTGGGTGGATACGAGGAGGATCGCACGGCCACCATCCATCATCGCTGTCTCTGACATGACACCGTTGCAGGATTCGCAAGACGCGGACATGCGCGCGTGGGATGCATGTCATTGCCACGTACGGCGTTGGTGTCACCGCGCCGGTGATGGGTAGCGCCTCGTGGCCCGTGACTGGGCACGACATCGGGTACAAAGCCCCTCGTGGTTGGCTGGGACTGGCGGGTCCCGGTCCCTATTGCCGAGTCATCGCAGGGCGGTTACTCTCGTGCACTCACCCACGCTCCCAGCCACCCATCAACTCACACGAGTGCAAATCGTACGGTCGAGCGCACACGTGTGTGGGTTGCCATTCGTCTGCTCGCCCATGTAGCTGTCACATCCGACTGTACTCCTTATGGACGTACGTAGAAATACATCATTTATGTACGAAACGAGATATATATACATATTTCAGGTTATCCTTTTAATATTTTAACATTATTATTAGTGTTAGGATCCGATTAATATTATGGAACTCAGTGGAAGAATATTGTACTGTAAGAACCAATCAGATCGTTAAGAGATACTGTAAGAACCAATCATGAGTGTCATCTATAAAATTAGTCAATTAAAGAATATTTTTTTAGAATAAAAAATATTCTAAAAAATATTTTCTTCTTTATAAATTACGTGTGTCGAGTTTCGATTGATTTGAAATAATAGTTAATTGATATTTTCAAATGTTAATTTCCCAATACTACTAACCTTAAGGTTGAATATAGAACTACATCATCATCGGCATGGATTTTAATCGATCGTAAAGTTTAACAGCGATAAAAAAAGTATATGAAGTTGGGGTATTATATAAATCATATAATTAATTAAGGACGCAACACTATAATTTCCATAAGATTATTCTTTCTTTCTCGGGAAGGAATCCAAAGCCTTTATACTGATTTATGATATGCTTCCAAATGCCTTTGTGAATCAAACTGCACAACTTCTTACAAAATATTCACAATCAGCATCATTGCACTAAATAACTATAGCACAACTTTGTACAAACTACAATAATGATGGAGACTGAAGCCAAAAACAAAGTCATAATTATTCCCTGTCTTCACTTATATATATTCTTAGAATCTATTCCTGTTAATGTTTTGGATATCATCTCATCAAACATTCATTGTTGATGATCTGCGTTTGACTATCTGAAACTGCTGATCGATCATGTGAGAGTCAGGCAATTCCAATAGATGACCTGACTACATACAATTTCCATATAATTGGAGTCATATATGTTCAATAAATTTCAAGATCTGTGTATTGGTAGGTAACTTCAGTTTGACAATAAAAGAGCTCAAAAGAAGGAAGGAAGGAAGACTTATACTGTCATTGCATCAACATGTGAAACATTTGGGAGGAAAGAAAACAAGTTAATGCATAAGCTTGTGGGGTTAGATAGTGTGCCTGCAATAAACATGCAAAACAAGTCTTTAATCATTGGACTATTTGATACTCTCATACTCTCTGTGAGACTGCAACAAATGGATTACATGTGGAGATGCAACAAAAGAAGAAATCTGTGGTTGATGGCATCTATCAAACACAATCACAGACTCTGGTGACAGTTAAAGAAAAGAAAGAAAGAATGTATAGGTCAAGATGTTTATGAAATCATGCCATGATATGTTTAAGATGAGCAATTTGGTTATTGAGTTCATGCTGCTATGAAATCCTGATATCAGCAAAGCAAATACAGCATCCCTTAGCACAATCACCAGAAACAATTCTACACCAAATAAATATAGTTCTTTCTGCTTAAACCACTGCCGATGCATCAATTCCACAGAGCTCACTGGATTAATTTAAGAACTACTGATCACAAAGATCCCATTCATCCAATGAGATGAAATGACAAACACCAACTATGTTTTCGGAAACCAAAATAAGTTATTTGCATGCTTATGTATATTGACAGAAGGGATGTCAAATAAGCCTTAAAACTTATTAGTTGCAGCTACTGCCATTTGTGCTCACTGAGATGATGCTCTGAACTCTCTTGATGAATATTAGGTTGTAAATATTGATAATGCTACTTATTTTAGCTAATTTTCTTTCTAGCAATTTTGATCCACTACTTCACCTCTACCTTAACAGAAATGTTTTACTATAAATAAGTTTCTTTCTCTTCCAAGTCGATCGGTTTCACATTTATCAGTTTTTGTAGAACAAAAGCATAATCAACATCTCATTAGACTTCAATTTTCTTCTTACTTGAAGAAATTGCTGATATAACCATAAAAAAGAACAAAAAAATTACGATAATATAATAACAGCATCAACAATAATGAAACCAATAAAAAGGAACCAAAACAAGTTTCATCCTATTCTTACAGCAGCAAGCTGCATCATGTACAAGAAGCAAAAGAGGTGTAGCCTCAGATATAGTTTGTGGTGTATGATATGAATGCCAAACAAATCATCACATTCCTATGTGAATCTACTCTTGACCGGTGCAGACCACAGAAGTGTGAATTAACACTTACTAACTAGTATAAGAAATTTCAATGAGAATCATATTCGAGCAATTAACTTTATCGACATACATATTTTCGATTGTCCCATGAGTCTATGAGCAACTTGATGTCATACAGTGATCATGTTTAGCCAGAGAATATGCGAGACAAAGTAGCATTGTGTTGTAATGCTATGATCTATATATATAACACACATTACTGCCTACATGGGAGATAAGGTTTAAACTAATTAGTGAGGAGTAATCTCCAAATAAACATGCAAAATAAACCATCAGTCAGCATACATAGGAACATGCATTGGAAGTTTGGAAAACCATCACCCACTGGTCTTATCATAATTCATATCCACAATTCACTTCCCAAAAATGCCTGTCTCCATATGCTTATATGTTGTTATTAACTTCACTTACCTTGATTCAATGAATAGCGCATCTTTTGTCTTGTAGTATAGTTGTTATATATAATCATATAGATATGTGCACCATGTCTCAATGATTTCTCATATTTGCATGCTTTGAAACTTGATTTTTTTTTTACACCAACAACAAAAATCTATCATCAAATCAAATGTCTACAGACATTTTTTCTATCCTGTCATAAGAAATTTAGAGAGAAAAAAAAAAACATAATTCGGTAGTTTCAGAAGAAAAATACTTTCCCTGTAAGTATATGTAACCTTAGAATCCATAAAACTAGCAAGCAAAGTCTACATGTCCCTTGTTACATTTTGCAAGACACCACACCACCAATGGTAACTTAATTTGCTTGTGAGTGCACCCACTTAGTTAAGGAGTCCTTGGCAAATTAATGAGAAGCAAAATGCTGAATTGCATGAAAACATTATCTAACAAAGTCAATCAACTTCATCTTCGATATCTATAAAGAGAAAAAAATAAGAGGGGGAGAGAGAGGGAGAGAAAGAGAGAGAGAGAGAGAGAGTGAGATTGACAGATCATGAAGAGCAGTAGCTTCTGATCTGCAACAAGAATCTAAGTCTCAGCTCATAGCTCTCATCACTCAGCTCCAGACCAGAGCAAGTCGTACTGACGTCCTTTTCCTTGTTGCTTACTGTTAGTAGATAAATGGATCTCGGTTTTGCAGGCCGAGAGAAGAGAGCAGAGATCTCGAGTACAGTACCGAAGCAACGAGCGAGCTCCAAACTCCAAGTACAGTACTCGCCTCCTTGCCTTAGGATTCTTAGCCACACTAATGATAACACCGCGCTTCTTTCCACAAAACTGAGGCAAGTAATGGCGAGGGGATGTCTCATGGAATAGTGACATAAATATAGCAATATGATGTTCCAAGGTTCAATCAGAACAGGGAAAGAGAAAGCAACATGAACTGATGATACCGATACTAATGGCTTGAAGAGAACAAAAGGCTAACACACGGATATAGCTAATACTCTCATCATATATGGATTTGGAGCTCATCTGTAGATTGGAAGAGAGAAAGGCTCGGAGGCGTATCTGCTAAGCTCCTCGTCGGTGTTATGCCGCAGCAGGTGGCGGCGGAGGGTGTTGCTGTTGCTGCGGGGGCTTCTTGCGCTTCTTCTTCTCGTAGCTGACGCCGCGGGCTTTGGACTGAGTATCGCGGACTTCACGGAGGTAGAGGCGGACGGCGCGAGCGCCGAACGGGTTGGACTCGGGCTTGCCTCCGTTCTCTTCGTAGGCGGCGCGAAGGCGGCCGATGAGGGCGTCGAGGCTGCCCCAGGCTTGCCGGAGGGGGCAGGGGCAAGGAGCCGGGGGGTTGGGGTGGCCGAAGAAGGGACACATCTGGGTGTGAACCTTGGTCTTGCCGAATTGGTCGAGGTAGCGGAGGAACTCCAGCACATGGGCGCCGCTGCACCGCGCGAGCGACAGCGGGGGTCGGTGATTCTTGAGGTACTGCCCGAAGGTGTTCCAGTCGCGGCGCTTCTGTGACTCGTAGCGGCTCAACGACGGTGATGAGGAGGAGGAGGAGGAGGAGGGCGCTCCTGTGGAGGTGGCGGTGGAGGAGGACGCAACCTGCTGGGGGCTGCTGTTAAGGCCGCCGCTGTTGTCGGAGTGGGGGCTATCTGGGTTAGGTATGAAGTCCATCAATGACCGATCAAACGACCTCTCTCTCCTTGATTTGCTTGTTGCTGTTACCTTGTCTACTATTCTTGCGCCTACACAGAAGGTTAGAAGAAGACGATGATGATGATGATGAGGATGTCAAAGTGATAAAGAAGCATGCATCTGTAAGGAAGATAAAGCAGTAGCTTTGAATGGTCACGCTGATTACTTTGGATGGAGCGGAGAACGTTTCTACAAAGCCATGACAAAGCTTGAAGGAGAGAGAAAGAGCAAGGCAGACGGATATATATACACAGAGAGAGAGAGAGAGAGAGAGAGAGAGAGAGAGATGGAGTTCAGTTTAAGTATGGAATGGTTACCTTTAGGGCTGCAGCTGATCTGTTGTCAGAAGCGAGGAAGGGTTGGAACACTCAAACAAGCAGAGGTCCTGACAGATTTAAGTAGATCACAGGTTAGTAGAAAAGAGAAGGTGAAGGAGATCAAAAGAAGAAGAGAGAAAGGTGGAAGCCTCACTGGTTTGATTCCTCACACCCCCTGGTGGTAGGTGAAAAGATTCTGAGAGAGAGAGAGAGAGAGAGAGAAAGCGAGAGAGTGAAAGAGAAAGAATTTAGGGGGATTACATGCTTCTGAGTGCAGAGAGAAAGCTCCCTAGCTGTGGAGATGTTGTTTGGTCCAAAAGGGGAGGATGATCCTGGTTTTCTGGTGTTGCACAAGTGAAACAAGAGAGAGAGAGAGAGAGAGAGAGAGAGAGAAGGGTTTTTATCTTGCGTGAAGGGAGACAAGGAGACAGTGGGATGAAATGTGATGTGACATGATAAAAAAAAAAATCTAAGTTGGGTGAGGAGGTGACTATTTATAGCAGCAGAATTAAATCAAAAGGAATAAGGTTTTCTTTCTTATTATTAATCATGTTTTTTCTACTCAATATAGTTTCTTACAAATCTACAATCTTTTTTGTCAATGAGGGAAGGATAAATAAAGCTGATGCCTACCTAACTCATGAGAACAACCATTCCCTCTTTGAAGTTGGCTATATTATTTTTGTTCATAGCCATTGAACTCTAATAAAATTAATATCATTGATCAAATAAAAAAAATCTTAATGTTATTAATTATAATCGACCAACCACTGTGTTAACTCTTTTCCATTGATGTGCCAAACTCCAAAACAAAGAGCACTGTGTCAGGTAGTTGATGATCAGTATGAGACTTTCTCCATCAACAATATATTTATACAATATACAAATCTACAGTATGTACACATAAAAAATGAAATAATGAAAGCACTTGTCACATATAAAATTAATTAATGCTCAAATTTTGCAATGTGTATCAAACAGGATAGTTCCAAGAACAGTGCAGTGCACAAGGTAACTGAGGTTTCAGCAATATTTTTTTTCTGTGATTTATTATTTCCTCTGCATATGCATATAAAAACCCAGGTAAATATTTTTTTGCTGAATATAAATAGGGTTTAGGTCATTATGTGTAATGCCAATTGCAATGTATTGGTGAGACCTTAATACTAGTTTAGTAAACCATAGTAAAAATAGAAATGTTATTTTTGCGACTGATCGAATCGATGGTATACCGCTGCTCGATATCATAAAAAATAATAAATATAATTAAATATAATCCGATATTAATTTACGTAATTTTATCAGTAATTTGGCGGCATGTAATGTATTGGTTTTATCAGTAATTTAGAAGTTTGATTTGATGATAGACTTGAGAATTAAGTTTATTAATTTTGCTGAACAATGTGTTGCCATTGATCATAATAATGTCTAGGAAATAATGGAACACCATAATGAATGGTTAACATGAGAGCTGATCAAGTTCCCATAAAGCAAGTTTTGGAAGAATGAACCATTTGTTTTTGTCTTTTGGATTGCTTTAGTGTTACTTTATCTACTCCATTCCAAGGGTGAATTATGACTTGTATGAAATGCATTTTTATTGTTTGTGTAGCTGCCTGTTTCCACAGTGTTATTGAAGCATTGATTGATGTGGCAGTGCCAAACAACTTGTCATAATTTGATTCTTCTCATATAATACCATCCTCTTAGGATGGTATTAAATCCACTAAGCTATTAGGTTGGATATGAATCTTCAACCTACAATAATAACATATCAAACTCAAAAAACTTAGAGAATACCATAATGAATTGGCTTGAGAATTGCCACTTGCTTTTAAATTCATGGCATCAAAGTTTTCTATTACTACTTTTATGATGAGAACTAGTGGCTTAACATACTGACAGCCAGCATGAACACAAAAATTTTGAAAGAGAGTTGCAGATGCTGATTGCATTAATAAAAGCCAATAGTAAATCCAAGGTATATAATTAGTGAACTCACAGTACTAGGAAAGCAATGCAAACAATGATTATTTAGTCTCTTTACCCTCTGCAAAGGGTCGCCCTTCTACAACCCTTGTCTTTGCTTTCTCATGGATTTCCACATACATTTCAGAATATTTCAGAATGTAACTCTTTTAAGAATGATCTTGCATTAATCTAGATTAATTAGTAAACTCAGGGTACTAGGAAAGCAATGCAAACAAATATTCTTTAGTCTCTCTACCCTGCAAAAGGTGGCCCTACTACAACCCTTGTCTTAGCTTTCTCATGGGTTTCCACATACAATTCAGAATCTCTCAGAATGCAACTCTTAAGGAAGATCTTAAATCAATCTTTATTAATTAGTAACCAACAAAGAACATGAGACTTCTGATAGGTTGGAGGCATAAATAAGTTCAAGAAAGTACAAGGAATGCACCTAAATTAAGGATTCAATTGATGAGAAGACAAGCTCTTTATGCTTTTTGAAAGAGAACAGAAGGAACATACTGTAAACTCTCCTCCCATAGAAAATGGTAGGCAGTGAGCCATCAGAGGTGAACAAGCCCAGTTTTCCTTGTTGAACATCTTTTCCCAGACAAAAGCAGGGTTTAGGACACCTTTCATGCCTCAAAGTTCTCAAATATGTTGAGGTTATGATACCAAGGAACACATAAAGAGGGAATTTATCCTGGCAATTCCAGAGTTCCTGAACAAGGGTCTTGCTCAGAAAGTAGTAACGCTGCCATGGGAACTGTGACAATGGACCATTGAAACAGGCAGATGAGATAAATATTCATAACCAGAAAGAATCTGTAAACAATATCATGACAAGTTCAGTGTAAATAATTATATCTAACAATTGTTGAAGTACTGCAACACACTAAACAATAACTTTAAAATGCATTGCACGTGCCAGGTACTAGATAATAAAGCTAGAGAATGAGAAGCATGTTGATTTTTGAATGAAGTGTACAACTGAGAATGGCCCCAAGTCTGAATCAAAGTCTGCTAAGCGCTACAGCAGCTGTTCGGTAGCCATCCATTAATAAATCAGACTTCAGATTAATTCTTTCCTATTCTTTAATATCTTTTTTTCAAAATTGCAGAAGGTTTGGCCAAGTTTTACATAAAAGGATTGATATGATCAAAAGATATAGAATGCTACAAAGCCAGGTCACTGCAATGTAGAGATATAGAATGCTCACTCTTGTTCAATGTCTAATGTCACCTCAGCAAGCAAGAAAATTAAGGTACAATGCTTGTAAAGAGGTTCTCACCAAACAAACTCCATTAAATAAATGCTTCATTAAAAGCAGTATAAATCTTGCGACTCTACTTGAACCTCATAGTGTTGTTTTATGACAAGTTTGCAACTGTTCTTGTGCAAAACTTCTTGTTCAAATCCTTCTTGCAATGCCCATTTACTATGTAAATGAAATGTCAAAATTATGTGGTGTTGAGCATGGAATGACAGATTACAAAACATGGGATGACCAACAAAGAAACATGAAGAAATCTTGGACAAGGAGTATTAATGTGAAATCTGACATGTGGTCAAGTTGTTCATAGATGTGGCATTCAACAATTCATATCACTTTCCAAATGAAATAACTTTTTCTTTAAATCATCATCATGCACATCGTGATATGCAGAAGCTGCTTTCCAAACTATTGTTCTGTATTTGGAATTCTGGTGATAGTCAATAAATCATCAGAAATTAGCAAAATACATGTAATACTTATCAAGTTAATGATTGAACCCATGTTCGAAGTGCAGGAAAATAGTAGTAGAAGAAATCTCCATAGTCAATCATTGGTCAATTATTCCTAAAAATTAACCATGGTTTTCATCAATAAAATGTAAAAATATATATATCGTCTGAGTTCTTATATATGCATCGATCATGTACCAGAAAAAATTTACATTAAAAAAAATGAAAAATTTAACCAGCTTCATCACCAAATTTAGGTTCCTGCACTAATAAGGTCATATATAATATCTATGTATTTTGTCCATCTTCTCCGGAGCATCAAGAAATAGCAACCAGAAAAGGAGTCACGAGGCTGATGAAACATTACATGGCTATATAACTCTCGACAAAGAAGCCTTGTCATCCTGGACATCAGTCTGATATCAATCTTCTAAGTTAGCCTGACTTCCAAGATAAAACAAATTTAGGCAAAAAAGGAATAATCACCTAGAGCTAAGTCCGTTGGTGGATAGGAAAACCTATCATTTCAGTTTTAAATAAAATCTCATGCATCCAACGAAACTACCTTAGACATGAGAATTCATAAGAAAAAAATGCAGAAAGACGAGTTTTCCTATGGCGGCAATATTCATCTAGCAGACAAATAAGA
This sequence comes from Musa itinerans, assembly GCA_001649415.1. NCBI lineage: Eukaryota > Viridiplantae > Streptophyta > Magnoliopsida > Zingiberales > Musaceae > Musa > Musa itinerans. The sequence goes on from LVTN01000165.1 coordinate 295,688, forward strand.
CAAAAAGTTCCTACCATTAAACAGGCTGCCATCGTTCTTGGAATTACAGCTGAATATTGAAGTTGTTTGTTTTAATCGGAGTCATGATTGCACATAGTCATGGAAGTTTCACAATATCAACCAACACCATCAGTCCAATCAGCACAACCTACACAGTTAAGTATAGATGCAGATTTTGGCTTTCGTCCTTGCAAACCAAAGATGTTAATGATCATTTGTAAGTGTTTGTCTAGTAATGTCAAATTTCATGCAACAGATCATGTTTATTAAATAATACTGATGGTGAGTGAAAAACCAGTATTGAACAGATTTCAGGGGAAGAACAAAAATACTGAAAGTTTCTTAAATCCGAAGATCTGCATGTAGGCAAAATCAAATGTCACATGAAATTCTCTTTACCTAGAAGACTGTGTCTATGAGTTCACATTGGTAAAAAGAGTTTCCAATGTTGACAATTTTAAGAGTTCATAAGCCCATGAAATCATAAATTAATTTCCACATGCTATGAAGTTTCTTTTCTTACAAAAATGCAACCAAGCGCAGAAAATCTTAGAACAAAAAAGAAAGTACTGTTTGTTTTATATGTACCAGAGATTTCTTTCTTCCCCATATTACTATAAGGACACCTGAATCCTAAAATGTATGAAATAGGAACATTTAATTTGGCACAAACATGGAGAAAATTTTCGTCAAAACCTGAATGGTGAGAGTCTTGAGAGAAAAATGTGGTTAAACCAAGACCATGAACAAAATAGAGAAAATAGAAAGGGCAGAAAATTTACTAAATTGTCAGCATAGCAAAAAAATAACAACTTTGAAGAGAACCAAGAACTAATAAACACTATAATTATGAGAAATATTATCAGATCAAATTAGATGTCAAAAGAAAAAATTTGAATACTTTTTATAAAGCGACGAGATTCATGAGAGATATCATTTTCGAGTAGTAAAAATAATCATTAAGATTCACAAGAACTAGCATAATATAATACACATGACAATTACTCCAAAATTCAAGCTGGCTTGAATCATGTAATACCATTTAAACATGACAACCTTGTACTTCAGATGCTAAAACACGACCTAGGAATGAATGTGGAACACAACAATAAAGATATAGCTTTAAAAGTGGATTGGAGATTCAAAAGGATGTACATTTTTTGTTGTATTTGATGCCGACACTATACAAAATGATATCTGCATAATGACTCGCAAATAAATGCTTCTCTCAAATCTCACTTACTAGGCGGTCAGCAACTTGGAAATTAGTGTCAGACGAGGAAAAACTTAAAAGAGACCAGAACTCCAAGCTCATCGAGAGAAATCATGCAATAGAAAAAGAAGAAAGGGTCCATCTTCCAGAATCAACATAGTCCCTGGACCTATCAACTTTCAATAATAAAGAGTTTGTACAAGAGTACATAAACAGATTAAAATCATATCTGAATAGGCTTACGTAATACTGATCAAAAGAAAGCTGCAACATCATCAGTTCATTTGAGCATATTTAGGAAGGAAATACCACAAGTGTTTGCTATGAGAATGTATATAACGCATGGCAGGATATGTAAATCTGTCAACATATTTGAAGATGTTATATTGAAAATCAAGATAATTGTCAATATCTAAGGATGTTCCATTTTCATCGTACGCTCCAAGCTAGATAATATGTCTATGCATGAGATTCTTGCAATGCAGACTTTGGAAAGAATCAATATATGAAACCTTATACTATAAGAAGAGGAAGTTGTTTTCATTAACTGAACTCTGGCCACCCAGGTTGAGAGCAGAAAATATGGAAGATATAAAATTTTCTTTATCCATAAAAATTAAAATATATGAAACCTTATACTATAAGAAGAGGAAGTTGTTTTCATTAACTGAACTCTGGCCACCCAGGTTGAGAGCAGAAAATATGGAAGATATAAAATTTTCTTTATCCATAAAAATTAAAATATTATATGCATCCCTCAATAAAGGATGAAATTCAACATCATGGTAAGTCTGCCTCCCCACTTGTAAGGATAAGACATTAACCTTCCCTACATGACTCTTGCACATCTGGCTTTTTCTGTAACCCTAAAAAGATAATAATCTGTGTTTCATTTGAATAAAGTTCAAGAATTTTGCCATTTCTTCCTTTTTCAGTTATACGAAGTGTAAAACTTTTCCCATTTACACCCTTGAAATGATATGTACAGCAAAATGTAGTTGTCTTGTGCACTGGGCTTGCCCTTTATCCCTCCATTCGCAAAAAATTTTCCATTTACACCCTGAAAATACAGCACAATATAACTTTTACAGAGATGCATAGCATTTCAATTTTGTAGGAATCTATATTTATGAAGCAAGGAACATTTTTGCAGTTCAGCAAAAAATCAAAATTAGCTAGTACAAGAATCATATATTTTATCGAAGAAACTTAGAACAAAGTGAGAATAGATTAAACTGAAATTCTTTGAACAAAAAGCTAATACAAAACTGAGTCGCGTTGTTTCTTTTCCGTAGATCCTATACCAACACACACATGGAAACCCATATCTTGGACTAAAACAAAAACATAAGGCACAGATAACTATGCCAACGTGAATCAGGCAGCATATCATATGCAAAATGTAAGAAGAGAATGGGAAGGTAGTAGATGATAGAAGAAATGATATAATAGGATTAGTGGCATACCAACAGCTTTTATGGCAGACATGAGACAGCACAAACACCCACTATCCCTAGGAATGCTTGAAAGATTAGATCTCACAAGACAAAAATATTTAATTAAAAACCAAGACTCAATAAACCGCAGAGAATGTCAGGATTGCAGAATAGGAAAATTGAAAAGAGAGAAAGGATCTAGCTGTGTTATACCTAGCAGATTTATTTAAAGAAATAGAATAGGGGTAAATTGGAAGTCCTAAAACCATAGAATAGGGGGCAAATGGCACAGAATTGAACTGTCATCACAATTAAGATCCACATGTCTTAAAGAGAACTCGAGAAGAAGCGACCAACTTGGCATACACATGGTATAGTAGGGTATTAGATTGCACCTTCAGGATGGTAATTGCTGCATTTATCTAACCAACTTCCATGGTGCCAGTGAAGTAGTGTTCTCCGATGCACAACTCCCTTGATCAAGATGACACATTTTTCTACATGCGTACTCAAGAGATTGTTCCCAAGAATGATCCTTGTTGCTCACCCCACAATGCACAAGCATTGCGGCAAGTTCCTTTCTTGTTCTCTTTTTCCCCTCTTCTTTTACCTTGGCATGCGGTGATACGAGGCTGCCCATCGTGGCCGAAGAACAGAGGTTGCAGCTTCCTTCCCCATTGATCCTCGTCACCTCAGTTTCGTACCGGCTTGTGTGGGACTTGAAATCGGATATATCGTCGCCCATGTCTGCACTGACGATGGTAGATCGCACAGCGTCGGTTGGATTAATGTCACAATTGCCTTGGAATGCTGTCTTTTTTTCTCCTGGGCTCCAATAACATAGCTCTGACTGTCCCAGGCTTCCTTATAAAGGAAGCAAATTAAGGAATAAATGACGGATTAAAAGAAAAGAACAAGAACAAGAGAGTCAAAATTAAAAAGTCACAAAAAATGAGAGGATGATAACATTCATCATCCCAGGGAATTCTGAGACCTACAACAGAACACACCAAAATGAAGAAGGAAAATAGGGAATTTTAGCTGTAAAAAAGAAAAATAAAAAATTATGAAGATGGATCAGAACGGAATCAAAAGAAACGTAAATTGTTAGAACATCGACGAAGATCTCACCTGTCACCGACGGCTCAAGAAGGTGCTATGGTTGCGCTTTGTCCGTTCCTTTCATCATAGAAGGACAGGCTTCTGTTCTCGAATTCTTCTCGAGAATCTAAAGGAACAACAGAAATCCGCCTTAGAAACCCCAGAATTAACAAGCCGACCTCCCAAAATCCCACCTTTCGCCCCAAGTTCTTTGCTTTCCGATAATTCTTTTTCTCTATTTTACCTTAACCTACACGGAGGACGAGATCCGCCGCCAATACCATGCAATCTTTGCTTGATTCCATGGAGATCGATTTAATTACCCAATTTGACTTTTAAGTGTAATTTGAACAACTATTGCGACCTCATGTTTAATTAAACATATTTTTAAAACATATTAAATAATTTAAAATTAATAAAATTCTAAAATATTAAATTAATTAAAATATAAAAATAATAATAATAATATCAACCAACACTATAAATATAAATATTGAGTTAATATATTTCTCATGTCAATCATAATTTCATGATTAACATAAATACCTCACTAAATAAATAATAAAAAATTTTAAATTAAAGATATATATAAGTAACCTTTTGTATAAGCTGATGGATTCATACAATTCATTCTCACTTGTCAACACATTAGATCCGATAATTAAGTCAGATCGATTAACACTTGAGATGGTCGGTGGGTCCATATCTGCATGCAATTTAATGGAGAAGAGAAAGACCACATCGCTGATAACTCTCTTAGACTTTGTCCTCCACCCAAATTGAAATGAACTACAAATGACATAGACGTGATTGGAGATCGAAGTTGATCCTTCCAACATTGAACATATGTACAAGGATTGGTATCCATCATTCGATTTACCCAGAGAACTGATGCGACGTCGATGCCCTTTGCACGAATCTTGAAAAATATTTTCGAGTCACAAACCTTTGCACGACTCTTGGCGAATCTTTTTAGAGTTACAATAGCACGATCACCGGTGGTCCGAGGCAATGATGCAGAGGATGATTCATATTGCCAGGGGAACAAACAGCTCCTGCCAATTACGTCAGAATAAACCTCATGAGACACGTGGCATCATCAGGCCATGTATGCACATATGGTGACCGAGTCAAGCATGCAACATGGGCCATCTAATGACGCTTATGAGTACGAATCAATGTTCAAGATGTATATGGTTAGCATGCATGAACATAGTCACATCGGATACACCATTATAGCCAACAAAAAAAACATATACACGGTTTATCTTCTCTGCATAAACAGATTTAAAATATTATTTAGGATATCAAATAATATTGATAGTATCGAAAAAAACATTGGTATAAATGCACTACAATACTGGCCCACTATCAAATTCCAAAAGGATTAAATTGATCGATTCCCTATTTAATTGACTTAAAAGAAGATCCAACTCAAATTATCCAATCAATTTATACTCACTTGGGCACTAAATAGTTGTGTTGCTCATGATCCATACAAACTTGACTTGTTGTCACCCTAAATAGTTTTATCACTTGTGTTCCATTCACATGAAAAAGTAGGATTAATTGAAACCAAGATGTTGTCCGTGAGTTGAAACCATGCAAATATAAAGACCTCTAACTGATGACCATATCAGAATAATGTTGTAGAGAAGTACCTGGTTATTGTGGAGAAAGAAAGGAATGGCACGGCGATAAAACTCGTTGAGGTTAAGGAGACCAGTGTGGCCCTGTAACAACAGCATGAGTGGATCAGTAAGAGGAACAGATTAGATGCCTGACAGTCTTTAGCAGGGAAAATACTCAGGAAAAAATCCATGTAGCTTATGCATACCAAGGATGAAACAGCTATACAACAGAAAACCAATGGTAGGAAACCAAGTATGCGCCTTCCCATGAACAGTCACTTACCTTCGTCCTCTCCATACTCCTGCAGTTCAGAGCAAGTATATGACTGAAGTTCAAATGGGTTCTTTGACCCTCTTTGCTTAGCATAAGACGTTACAAAATATATAACTTTAATGTCAACTGATGATGGTAACTCGAAACAGGAAAAAAAAAATCAAAATATCCTGCAAAAATATAGCTCCATGAAGAAGTTTCCTAAAAAAGAAGATTATGATCATCATTACTGACAGCTTGAGTTCTCAACATCAGAAGTTCTTCATGACATAAAGACCATTGAGTTAGTATATAACACACATCTAAAGTGGGTGATACTGCAGGCTCAAATGCTTTCAACTTTTACTTAAGCTCACATCAACTAAAACAATATCATCATCAAATAATATACACAATGGAGGTCTGGTCTATCATGTAAGTGACCAGTACATTCCTCCATTATAAATGTGAAAAGATAAGGACTTAGTACGGATCCTTGGTGTAATCCTATGTTAATAATAAACTCACTGGACACACTCTATAGTTGCAACACTAGTAACTATATTATCATACATATCTTTAATAACCTTTGTAGATGAACAAATACTAGAAGACCATAATATGCAGCGGAATTAAATAGAAGCACAATCAAACAAAACACCAAGATATACGTGGAAAACCCCTTCAACGTGAAGGGTAAAAACTACGGGGCAAACTAGAGATAATCCACTATGAAAATAATGAATATACAAATCTCTCAATCTCTTGCCCAAAACCCTAGCAACAACCACAAGAGAATAACTGGGATACAAGGATCACGTCACTGCCCACAATATCTAAAACCTCCCCAAGTAATCACAGCAAGAGTCTACTGTAGATTGATCTAACCTGAGATGAGAACACTGCTAGATGATTGAGAATAGTCTCTTTGCGTTGTCCTTGTCTTCTTCCCTTTCTTTCTCTTCCTTTCCTGCCTTGTTTTCTTCCTCTTCTTTGGAATCGCGTGGCTCTATAGATCTGCCTCGTTACTGCCTTTTTATAGCCTTAATCTGCCTCTAAAACACAGCCACCATACCCTCCTAATCTTAATTAGGGTTAGGTTAAGAGGGGGTGTGGGCTGTGGGCTGCCCAAGCCCACTATGGGCTGAATATGTGGGCTGCCAGCCCAACACTAGTAACTATATTATCATACATATCTTTAATAACATCAATATAATTAGTGGATATATATTTATTTTCTAAAGCTCACCATAATAAATCTCTATGAACCCTATCATAAGCTTTCTATAAGTCAATAAAAACCATATGCAAAACTTTTTTTTTCTTCCTATACTTTTTCATTAATTGTCTAAATCAATAAATAGCTTCTATGATCGATCTTCCAAGCATAAAACTAATTTGAATTTTAGAGATATTTATTCAAGTCTTATCATACTTTCAATAACTCTTTCCCATAGTTTCATAATATGGTTCATGATTTTATTTTCTCTATAATTTGAACAATTTTGTATGTCATCCTTATTTTAATAAATTAACACAAAAAAAACTCTTTCTCCATTCATCAGACATCCTTCCAAATATTATGATTTTATTAAATAAGCTAGTTAACTAAGTTACTCCCTTGTCTCCTAAACTTTTCTAGGCTTCGATAGGGATACCATCAGGCTTTACACTCTTAACTATTTTTATCTTCTCTAATGCATCTTTTACTTTATTAACTCTAATTTTATGAATAAATCTATGATTATTAAATCTACCACTATTATTTATCATTAAATCTAAGTCTGTGTGGAATATTCATTAAATAATTTATAAAAATAATTTGTTCATCTTTCTTTAATCTCGTTATCATTAACAAGTATTCTTTGATCTTCATCTTTAATACATTTAATATTACCAAAATCCTTACACTTTCTTTCCCTAACTTTAGAAATTCGATATATATCTTTTTCACTATCTTTAATACCTATTTTATTATAAAAAAATCATAAGTTTTATATCTTGTCATGCTAACCGCTTTTTAGCACCTTTTTTAGATTCTTTATATCTTTTAAATTTTTCCTCATTTTTATAATTTTGTTAATTTTTAAAATATAATCTTTTAGTAAAAATTATTTTTTAAACTTTCTCGCACCATCACCAACTCTTTCTTAAAGTTATACCTCCACCTTTAGTTTCATCAAGAATTTCCTTTGTTAAGCTCCTGATCTTATTATCCATCGTAATCCAAATAATATTAATATTATCCTCATCTAAGTTCTAAGTTGCATTATCTCATTCTTAGAAGTGTTTACATTATCATCTTTAAAATTCTACCATTTAGTCCTAGTAATTTTTGTACTCTCTTTTTCTTTTTCCATTTTCTATAGTAAATATCAAATACCGTCAACCTACACTGATTCGTCAAACTTTTGCTAGGTATAACTTTACAATTCTTACAAATAACTTTATCTATCTTTCTAGTGAGAATAAATTCTATTTAAATATAGTTGTGACCACTCTTATAAGTAATTAAATATTCAACTCTCTTCTTAAAGTGAGTATTTACAATTATAAAATCATACCACCATCTTCATTTTTCTCCCCATAACCAAAGCCACCTATACCCATTTATATTCACCATAATTTTCCCTACATGATCATTCAAATCTCCTCCAATTATAAGTTTTTCATTTATAGACATTCCTTGAATAATATCATCTAAGTTTATCCAAAATCCTCTTTTGGTTTGATCATCCAATCCAACTTAAGGGGCATAAGCACTAATGACATTTAAAACATCTTGTCCTTTCACAAATTTTAGAACTATAATTCTATCTCGAAATATTTTTACATCTACAACTTTGTTCTTAAGATCCTTGTCAACAACAATTCGATATCCTCTAAACAACTCAGCCAAAGAACAATAAGAAAAAAAATCCTTATACATTCTCTATAATCTGGTAGTGTTACAAATATCTAAAAGGCTCATCATCTTCACTGCAAACTTTGAGCAGAAAAAAAATATTATATATCCTTTGAAACATAACATATAACGATGAGCTTTCACTACCAACGGTCAAGATATCAATTAGATAACTACTAGAGTGATGGACAACAATTAATGTGATTAAGGAGGATAACCAACAATTAATGTGATTGAGGAGAATAACCCTTATGGCGCTAGGATGGGATGAATTCTCTGCAAACAACAATAGTTAGCTATATAAAATATAATGAGTTCACAATTTTTAATGGAACTGCAAGTAAATTCACAAATAAAAACCAAACCCTAAATACCTAAAAGAAAAACCTGTTAGGTTTATTGTGGCCCTTTTAATAATTGGATAAGATAACTGATTGGGTTCCGTTCAGATATTTTAGCCAATAGACTAAATCCACTTACGGAACGATTCATCGAGAGATAACCTTGATGGGAGGAAATCTCCCGAATCCTTATCGTAGACCCTCTGCTCTCGCCTATAAAAGGACACGACCTCTAAGGGGTTGGGTAAGCGTTACGTTACGTACAGACGCACCTCTCCATTGAGGGATTCAGTTATTCTCCTCGACTCTCTCCCCAAAACCCTCTCCCCAAAAATCCATCAATCTATGTGGGTCCTGTGAAAGGATAGGAAGAGAGGAGAAAGGGTCTACTCTCCTTGCACTCCTTCAGATTGTAAATTAATTTACGATGCATAATTACCTTTATCTTCCAAGAACTGTTAAGCAGTAATGGTCACCGTCGACCTC
>LVTN01000165.1:315812-330812 GCA_001649415.1 Musa itinerans
TATATATATATATATATGATCCCTAGGAGATCATATTTATCTATAGTCGAAAGTAAAAAATCTATAATAATTAATTAGAATAATCCCTCGGATCAAAATTATCTCATTTGGAATTCTACATTAATTTATCTTTATTTTTATTAATCAATAATTATAATCAAAATATAAACATATCCATAATATATCTTACCTAACGACGAATCCATATTAGTTTCCGTTCGTGCTCGAACGAGAGACTGCTGACCTTCTCATCTCTTGTGAGCTCGAAAGTTAGGTGACACCAACCCAAAAGGAATTAAAATATCATGTGGATTCACCGAAAGTCCACCACACATGCAAGCCCCTCGGGTTCCCAGTCAACGTGAAAAGCTTCGTTTTCTGGCATTGACTTGAAGAGATGAGTCTGCAGCCATGCCCGGTTGAATTTTCCCCCATCGAAGCACGGATGCCGATCGACCACATACCGTCTACGTGACAAATACTTTTTATAGATTAGCATGAGCATCACTTGGTAGGAAGCACAGAGAGGTTTATTCTGAACGTAGCAGAAGTGGCAGTCTTCTACTACCTCACCGCACGGAGAGACCTGTGCGATGGATACAGGTGGGTTTGTCATCTTCTTCCATGGAAGTCTTTGCAAGGTGGTGAAGCGAAGAGCAAATTGCGTGATGTGTCGTCGCTCCTGGTGCCATGATATCATGAAAGCAGCTCGAGAGGCGTGGATGCACGGATTGCAGTGTCTTCAATTATAATCTGCCAGAAAAAAATACTCCCAGTTGTAGTTGTAGTCTACATCGAAGATACAGTTTGAAGCTATCAGAAGAATTCTATGTCAAAAGATATTTTAGAGGATAAGAAAATTTAATATGAAAAAAATAAAAAATTATAATTTATTTATTCCATAAATACCTCATATATCTCCTCCCGATTGTGATGGGAAGAAAGATGTGAGAAAATACTGATGAGAAAAAAATAAGAATGTGAGTTTATACTCGAGTATAATTAATCTCACATGGTAAAAAATTTAGATAAGGAAGGTAGAATCACGTGTTCTTTGTTTTTTATATCAAAGATTTTTCTTTCTCGAGTAACTTTTACGTAGTTGGATTCTTCAAACAAACTAAAAGATCTGTTGAATTAACTCAAACTCAAACTCAAACTCAATTCGTCTTCTACACATTCTCACACAAATTCTGAAATTTTTATTTATACAAAAAATTTGAAAGAAACCCTAAAAATATATAAAAGTGTGTTTTCCACATCCCCGATCGAAACCTAGAGATAATAGATGGATTATTTACAAAATAATCAAGCTCTAGTTTTTAGAGTGTCGTTTCCATATATAGAAGTGTTCTCCGTACATGAAATTTGTATCATTGACTCTAAAACCCTAAAAATACCTACCAACCTAAAAGAAATACACAAACCACTCAGAACAACAAGCTCCGCTTTACATAATATTTAAAGATCATCGTATATAGACAGGTCTCGGTGTAAGCATGGCATAAGCCTTTTCAAGGAAATTTACTTGTTTCCTTCCTTATTCTACGCACGCAAGATAGAGAATCTGTCTATTTCCTTTTCATTCTTTTGCTCACCGAAACAAGTTGTTCGTGATATAATTGGTAGTTTTCAGATCATCCAAAAAAGACTTGTCAATAGCATATCATCTTAGCAAATACAAAGCTCCATTTTCTCTGATACCGATAGCTACTTCAGTATATGTCGAGAACGAGTATGGCATTATTCTTCAAAGGAAAATTACTTTTGTTTCCTCCATCATTCCGCAAACGCAAGATGAAGAACTCGCTTCTCTTTCTTCTAAACTAAGTTGTTTGTGTTATGACTGACAGCTCTCTGATCGTCTAATATTCCAAACCTATTTATGCATGCAACCCTAATACCCGCTGATCTCCATGGGGAGGCTTAACCAAGTAGGAAACTCCGAGTGGGAATCGACTTTCTTCAGGTTGAACAGTCAAACTCCGTGAAGTCAGCCTGGTTTGTTTAATGGGAAGTAGCTCTTCGATTCAAGAAAGGCAGAAGCCGTAGGACTCAAGGCAGTAGTAGCGAGCGTGTCACGTTCCCCAGGCATACGTATGCGTACGACTTGCGCCTCTCACCGAGCACTTGTCCTCCTCTCCCCATATCGACCATTTCAAGTCCTTCTTCGTAGCATAAAAGAAGCGCGAGTCAATGACGGGTGGTTTTGGTCGTTGACAACGTTACGGTGTGTTATGACACAGTGTTGTTTCTGATGTGATGCAAGTATGAGATGGAGTGTCATTCGTTCCACTTCGATTCAAAGCATTTGGGGAGCTCAAGTCATGGATGTTATTTTACGTATTCGACAATGCACCTTAAATGAACAGAGAGAGACACACAGAGAGAGAGAGAGATGAATCATCACTTGCCTACTGAAGAAGACTCCGTGCTGAGAAAGAAGTAGTAAACAGCTTCAGTTGGATTTCTTTCGATGACATCCGAGCAGACGTACATATTGGAAAACTGAGTGCATCTGAAGGCGACAAGCGATTAGTAGTCCTCTTCTACCGTATCACCGTATAATCGAGGAATATGTCGTGAAAATGATAGATTAAGATATATTTATACAAGGAGATATTTTCTTGAATCATACATTCAAATCATGTAATCCGATCGACTATTCAAATACCATAGATTGATTGATTGAGAATCTAAGAAAGAAGGAATATTATTGCATGTATGTATGATCTTTTATCACAATTCAAGTCTTTATCCATATACGATATACGATTAAACACATATGCAGCAAATGTTGGTGTTCTTTAGCCTAATTATTATTATTTGCGTTTTCCGAAAGAGGTTGAGATCAATTCCATGGCAGATATGTGATGGTGTTGTTGATGTCACATTAATCATATCAGTACGTACCAAAAGAATTGATATATATGCATGCATACGCTTTGTGTTATACTACAAAGAAATAGTTTTATTGACCTAATGCTTGTCCGAGCTCGTTAATGACAAGCTCATATTTAATCGATCCAATAAAGCGAAGAGAAGAGTGGTCATAGTTTAATCGATCAATTTGCACCTACCACTTCGGCTTTGTGTGCAAAGTCTTCTGGCTCACTTGTGGTCTCTTGATGTTTGATGGACAATAAAAGGCATGAAATTGAATGCTTGGGACAGCAAACCAAGGACAAAAATACATATCACAAACTTGGATTTCTCTTGATCCATCAGCATGATTGAGAACAAATACAATTGATTGACTGAAAAGTCTAGACCATGATCTTGTCATTAAATTTAACCCTTGTCTCTTGTGTTTTATTATTATTATTATTATTACTACTATTACTACTACTACTATTATTTTTATCATCATCATCATCATATAAAATACTAATATTTTAGATATCTTTAAAAGGTATCATCTTTTGCTTATTTTCAAATAATATCATTTAATTTAAAAAACCTAAAATACCACTCAAAAGTTTTCCTTAAACACAAGAGTTTGCCGTTACTGAGCCCAGAAAATACTGCATGTACCAATCAGTATTGAGCCTTTTAATGGGCTGGCTCGGCCCATGAAAATAATGAATTTAGGTTAAATTGATGTCTATGGGCCGTTCCTCATTAATAACAACAACAATGATAATAATAATTAATAATGTTACGATGATTAAGAGAAAGTTGATTAATGTGTAATGGCTAGTAGGAACTTGTCGATTTGGTTTTAATAAGATTGTGACTATCAAACAATATGGTGATGTTATTATGTATTTATATTGTCACTTGTAAGATCTTTTTGCTCTTTGATTAATTATATATTACCTCGTATTATTAGTTATGTAATCAAATCAAATAGTTAAGTTAGGAATCAAATTTTATTTTTTTACTCGTAATTATAATTTAATAAATATTAATCTTATCTTCTTGTATACACAAATTAGGAAATGACTATTAAACATTCCAAATATTATGATATCATATTTGTTAGTATATTAAATAAATATAAAAAATAAAATAATTTTTTTTTAAATTTAAAAAATATTTTAATTAATTAAATATTAAATTTTTTGTAGTTTGAAAATATTTATCATTCTTTTTAATGTCAAAATATTTATTGTTAGATTAAGATATGTTATATGAAGTTTTTAATGGATTCTTCAATCCTCTTAAAGGTTTCTTTGGATTTAAATATACTAAAATTATACATATTTTATGTATTGAATACATGATATTTGATTCTTTATATTTGGATTAGGAATGTTATTTCCTCCTATTGCAGTTCACCTTTTAATCTTATCTGGATTAAAATATACTTTGAGTAGTTCAAAATATATATATATTTCTTAATCCTTTAATTATTAAAATTTTTATTTTTAGATTATAATATATTATCTAAATTTTTTTATCCTTGTTAAGATTTAGAATTTCATTATTTAATTAGATCATGTTAAAATTATTCATGTCATATATATTGAAAATATGATTTCTATTGAAAATATGATTTATAATTCTTATTAAATTTAGAATATCATTTCTTTATATTGAAGTTTATCTTTCAATCTTATTCTTTAATCCGTTGTTATATTTTAATATATTATTGTTGATGATTATATATTGTTATAATTTAATATTGATGAAATTAGATAAGCATAGAGTTAGAACAGCTTGTAAACTAGACCCAACCCATAGGTCAGGCCACAACCCATTGGTTAGGCCCAATCAATAGACTAGGCCTAACCCATAGGCCATGCCTAACCCGTGGATCAGACCCTAGCTCGTAGGCTAACCCAACATGGGCAGTCACATGTGATGCATATAACTAGTCCATGGGCCAAGGTTGGCCTAGCCTATTATGGTGCATGCACAATTATATGTAATGCACATGACTAGTATATGAGTCGGCCTAGCCTAGTCCAATATTATATAATTGTTGGAATTGAACACAAACATTGATTGAACTAAACTAGACTTTATTAGTCTATATCAATTTAGGGTAATTCTGGATTGGTTTAACTTATTCAAATTATTTCAACCTAAAATGAACATAATTTAGTCCAAATTATACTAGTCTAGGATGGTTCTAGACTAGTTAAATGAGGATTAGAGATTGATTTAGTTAGGTTCTAGTAAATCGAGTTCAATTGGATCGATTGAACTAAGGTTCAAGTCAATTGAGGGCTAATTTATATTATTTGATATTGATGATATTTGAAAGAAATATTTTAAATATGTTATTTCATCCCGATATAGACATGACCAGTGTAAGATTATGTTTTTTCCCTACCAAGAGCAAGTAAGGCGATTCCCTTTAGAGATTAACGGGCCATTAGACTTGACAGTTGGACAATTCCTCCATCCACTGTTGGGAGGAATGTGTCTCCACTTTGGCAGGTGAGGGACACCACTCCATCCGTTATTAGAAGTGCGATCTAAGTTTGTCTCCATCCACTGTTGGGAGAACATAAACATATCCCGTAGAATAAAGCCTTTTTATCCGATGTTGGGGGAGTGCTCATTCGGGTATTTGATATATGCCAATGAGGATTGATTTTTGATCATGTAGTTATTTTGAGTTGACTTTTGGGGTTCCTACTCAATGTTGTTGAATTTTTCTTGTCTTTTATTTCTAGAGCAGCCTCCTACTAGTACTAAATTGGATTCCAATAGAGAGTAGACCTTCCTCTACCGCTAAATAGAGCCACTTGGATGATTCTTTGAGTTAACATCATTATGTTTACTTTTCTACTTGTGATTTGATGAATAAATAAATTATAATAAATATTTATAAATGATGAATAAAGTAATATTTATATACTTGGCTCTCAACGTGCGAAAAGATGTGATAAAGAAAAAATCCAAGACAAGCTAGTATTTCGATCTCTATACTTTAAAAAATTATATTGACATTTTTATGATTCTTAACATCATCGATTTTACTAATAAAAACATGAAAATAAAAAAGATACAAAATTATTTTTAATATTTTAGTTGATGGTGACGGATGATAGTACCATGGATGGTTATTGTGGATGAGAATAGTAACAATGAAAGGTGAGGTCGCTTTGCATCTTCGTTTATACCGATACAGTTATCGAGTGGCCATTTTGTCACTCTGCATCTGTATCAATGTCGACGGAGTTATCGAGTGATGAAAGAGTTGTCGATGTATATGTAGAGGATCCTCACCTCTCGTCGTTGCTTTTCTTATCCGTAACAACCACTCGTGATTCCCAACGTCGTTGTCGTCCGTCACTACTTACATTGTCTATTACTATCAGTTAGAATATTGAAATTATCTTTTTATTTTTTATTTTTATTGATAAAACCGATGATATAATGGTAAATAAATTTAGATGTTTTATATATAGATGTTCGGTATAATTTTTTAAAATATAAATATTAAAATATTAAAGACAGATAATATGTAATTAGGTCTCTAACGATCTTAGTTTGCTTTATGGAGTTGAACGAGCATGAATCAAATGGGCACATGCATTTGCACATGGAAGACGGGTCATAGTGTGCATGCACATGCAACTTCTAGCATATCAAAAGAAATGTAAGCCATCATAATCTAATCCACATATTATAATGCAATAAAGTGAATGTAATTTAATATGCGTTATTTATGAAAAACATCCATCTAAATTTCCGCTTGGCATGCTGTCACGATACATATTTTGGGATGCAAATGAGACTTTGTAGTCACTAAGAGGTGTGAATACGCAATTAGTGGTAAGAAGATAATTTTATAAATATAAAATATAGACAGTCAAGATAAAAGGATTATATGTCCTCCAAAATAAGCTAGTCCGATTAGCAATTAATTTGAGAACATCACGTAGTCTTATATTAATCGAAAAGTTTGAAGGTGTTAAGACGTTTGATATTTGATGTAATCCATCACACGTATTATAACAAATTAGTGAAATATAATGCAACAACATTGTATTATCAAAGGAGCATAGTGTCTTAGTGGTTGGGGTAATACGGTTTATTGTTATTTTTCTGTAAATATTTTAAAATTTTATACAATTAATTAACATTACTATTGACAATAGTGATTATTTTTATTTTCTTATAAATGTTATTTCAATATATGGGTAAGGATAAATACGTTGATTTCATATTACTTATATTATTGTCATTTAACGGATTACGATATTATTATGACGCATCCTCCAAGTCAAGAAGGGGCGGCCTTCGGACTTTGTCTCCTCCTCTCTTTAATTGAGAGAAGGGGGAAGGGAAGAGGAAAAAGAGAACTCCACAAACTTGGTTTTCTTCTCGATCGATCGAAACCACCGCCTCTTCCCCGTCAACGGAGGCGGCCGCTGCACCCCTCGCCTCGTCTTCGGTGCCTGGAAGGTTCCCTTCTTCACTCCCTTAACGATCTCGAGACGTGTTTTTGAACCGGGGCTTCGTATTCCGTTCGTCTCTTATTCTTGATCTGGATTCTTGTCGTCGGATCCTAGGATGGGGTCTCCTGTGGCAAGATTAGGGTTCTTGGCGATGGTTTTGGTGGTTCTTGTAGCTGCGGGTTGCGGGAGGGCCAAAACCGAGGACGCCTACGTCACCCTGCTCTACGGCGACGAGTTCCTCCTCGGCGTTCGTGTTCTTGGGAAGTCGATTCGTGACACCGGGTCCACCAAGGACATGGTCGTCCTCGTTTCAGATGGCGTCTCCGACTATGCCATGAAGCTTCTTCATGTAGGTTTCCTCCCCCTATTGTTTTCTGCTTTGGTTCTCTACTCTTTTCTGAAAATAAGTCAGGTCAAGCTTCGGTTCTTGTCACCTCAGAGAATCGGAGTTCTTTAGTGTCGCAAGGAACACTTTAGTTAACTTGACCTTTGAGGCGTGTGGTTGTTTCTAGGCCAATAATTGGAGTTCTTTTGTATACCGAGCATGTCGTCCCGCTAGCTTGAAGGCTGCGGCTGGATAGCTGAGCCATAATTTACATTCCTTCCAAGCTACGGGAGCAGCAGAGCAAAAGAAATGGTATGATCGAAGGACACATGACGCATAATAATGAGAAAGATTCCGTTCTTTTTCATTGTGAGGTAGAAATTCCCTTGAGTCAATGTTTAAGCCAACTCAACTTAAAGTAGACTGGTGTAGGCCTGATCCTCGCACATCGGTCAAAAAGTTAAACAAAAGAGAAGAGGCTTCGATAATTGGGAATTGTGAAATTCTGTTATACTACTCCCTGGTTTGCAGCCAAATAAGGTTACTGATTGATATGCCGTAAACATGAAATTGTATGAATGTACATACTAGCATTTGACATGTACTGCACATGATCAAATTTGAAGTCATTATGTGTACAATTTGACCTAATAACTGTGTAATTAAAGAAATATGCTAAACATTAGAGAAAGGCAGGAGGTGGTTCTTTTTTTCTTTCTTTCAGTTTACCCATATGATATTGGGGATAGATACCAAATGATTTAAATAAAACTATAAAAGATGGAAGGTAGAATTTTTTTAAAACATGTTTGCTGTAATTGTGAAGAAAACATAGTCTTCACACATGAGATATCACTGATTTATAATTTTTGTTTTCTCATAACGAGTTAGAGCATTATGCTAGTAGATACACAAGCTGCACATTTGTGTATATATGTGTGCTTATGTAAGTTCACATTTTTTGTATACATGTGAGCACACATGTATATGTACATTTGTCTATGAAGTCAAATTTGGGTGATCTTGCTAATGTGGCTTTTTTTGAGGTACCATCTGAGCTGAATTGAGCAATAGTGGTTTGAAAACAAGGTGCCAAGGTTAATTAAACTGAGGTATCCTCTTGAGTCAGGGTGATTAAACTGTTGTACACGATAGAGGATGGGAAGCATGAGTTATGCAAAGCAGATAGATGTCAAAAATGTATTCTGCAGGGCCTTCCTAATGCTCAAGTCATAATTAACTTTAAGGTGGACAATAATTTGACGTAAGCATTGTGAGGGTACAAATCTCAACAAAGTAAGAGAGAAAAAGAGATTTTGTCTTTTAGCTTCAGAGGAGGCCCCCCTTTATAGGGTTGAACTCTTGTTGCTTTTCTATTATGGGTGGTTACCCATATCAGGTTATTAAGATTTTGTCTTAGGTTGTTATTTGATTGAGTCTTGTAAATTAAGTGATGGTTGATATAGCACCATGTCAGCTGGGGCACATTTTAACTTCATAAATGATGTATAAAGTCATAGAAATGTTGTCCACATGTCACCCTTCCTTTGGCACATTCGTTGGAGCATGTTTGTAACCCCCTCTATGTACATGTATATTTGTGTGTATATATATACACATATTTGTTTCAATATGTATATAGGTGGACATGTGGGAATGCCAGAATGATCAAGTATATATATGATTTAGTAGTGGTTACTGTTGTGGATATATGATTAAACATGGAGCACCTGATATCACAGCCAGTTCTCAGCATGATAAAGATGCACAATTCCTTTAATACAAAGCTGTCAAATGCACATGTGAAAATTTATCCTTAGCGGTTGATATTCTTTATCTGTATGTGGTTTAATCATGCATAAAATCTTCCTGACATTGGCTTGTTGAGTTTGTATATAATACAGGTAGAACATTTTTTATCACTTTTGTATCTTTGGAAATATTGGAAATTTTCAATTAATTACTGTGATTTAGATGTCTACATGTTTTTTTATTCTAATCTATATAATAACATATACTTTTTAGATCAAATGTAGGCTGATGGTTGGATTGTCGAGCATATAAGTTTATTGGCTAATCCAAATCATGTGCGGCCAACAAGGTTCTGGGGAGTGTACACGAAACTGAAGATATTCAATATGACAAACTATAGAAAAGGTAATTTAATTTTTGAAATTAATCCTGTATTTTAATGGTTAGAAATGCATGATCTTCCTTCTTTTTCTTGCTTTTCTAATTGCTCCTTTTAGTGATGTTCTGCTTTTCTTGTCAATTATCAGTTGTATATCTTGATGCTGATACAATTGTCATAAAGAGTATTGAGGATCTATTCAAGTGTGGAAAATTCTGTGCAAACTTGAAACACTCTGAAAGATTGAACTCTGGGGTGATGGTTGTGGAGCCTTCTGAATCCACTTTCAAAGATATGATGAGCCAAGTGAACTCTTTATATTCTTACACTGGAGGTTAATCTTTTCCCTTAATCCCTTTACTGCTTTAGAACCTTAGACTGTTTGAGGATGTTATGTTGAATTTTTTCCTTCCTTGTAGCTGACAGTTTATCCTGTTTGATGCTTCCATGTTGTGAAGTTTGAACTACAACATTTCAGCATCAGTAAGAGTCTGGCATCTGAAAACCCCTCTTCAGAAGGCCAAGATGCTTGTGTTGAAAGAAATTTTCTTAGATTTGATACCATAATATAGAAATAAAAAATGTCATCTTGTTGAGTGCTCCGATAGTTAGTGTCTCATCATGGTTCTTGGTCAACAATATGTTGTGTGATAGCATTTATACCTTGTTATCACTATTATCCTCTTTGCTTATTCTTTTAATTTCTCTTTTAATTTCTGCAGGAGATCAAGGATTTCTGAATTCATATTATTCTGACTTCCCCAATGCCCATGTTTTCGAGCCAGATTTGTCTTCAGACGCCAAGAACTCTATTCCTGTGCCTGAAATGCAACGACTTTCTACTCTATATAATGCAGATGTTGGCCTTTACATGCTAGCCAATAAGGTAATTAGCTGGTAGCAATTGGAACTAAATGATGCATTTTGTATCACTACACTTGCTTGTCTTAACCACAGTTACTGCTTCATATGGTATCAACTGACTATTCTTGAGAATTATTTAGTTGTTTTCTAATATCCTCATATGGAGGGAATTAAAGAATAGTTCTTTCCTTTTTTGTAGGTTATTCATTTGAAATGCTGCTTTGTTTTCTCATTTAATTCATCATCTTATCTCCTATGGGTTCACGAGGGTGTTTCTCTTTCTTGTACTTGCCATCTTTGCTTACATGATTTTACAAGTGGATTTTAGAAAATTAGAAATAAATTATGCTTATACTGATGATCTGCATTCCTTGTCCAGCTGTCACGTTGTCCTATAACATGTACCCAAACTTCGTTTATCTTCTTTTTAACATACTTGACCACAATCTATTTAAATTTTGGAATCAGTTCTAGCTCCATTTTTGGTGTTTCATGAATTTTAAATTATGGCTGAAAGCAATTGCTGAAGGGAACATGGATGAACTAGAAATACTTTGATATAGAGGAACCAACATCTTTCTTCTTCTCTGACACGTTTGATAGCTATATGTAATTCTTTGTGTCTTGGATTGGTAAGGTTACATTGGATTCATGTCTTTGCTATCTGCACCTTGCCTTCTTGATTCATTCTCCTCAAGGAATAGAGCATCTTCTTGCTTCTTATTTTTTCATGTGTTACTTCTAAGGCATACTCAGTGTCACTGCCATGATTGAACCCCATATTGGATCATGATTTGGAGCGATTACCAGATATATAGGTGAAGGGGATGAAATGTAATTCACTATTGCTTCTTTCCCATTCCCATTGTTCCTTTGATGATGTTTGCAAGGCTGGGTGACTTCAATGCCTTGATATTTGTACTTCATGTTCTCTCAATAAGTAGATCTAATAAATCTACCCTTTTTTGAATCAGAATTTAAAAATTTCAGTTTGATATCGCTCGACACTAAAAAGAAATAAAAATGACTTAAGTAGTATCAACCTATGTATCACATGATATCATTGAAACAAGAAAAAAAATAAAAAAAAGTAAATAACCACTAATACCAAGATATATAGTCCGGTACTGATTCTTGACCAGGCTGTTAGATACTAGTCAGTAGATATCTAATCAGTATTTGAAACCTCAATTAAATGGATAACGTAATATACTTATTTTTCTCAGATTTAAATTTTATGATAACTGCAATCTCCTTCCTTTACATAATTCTACAAAATCTGCATATTTGAAGTGAAGATCATAGTGTCAATAGGTGATCTGATAGACCACTATTTTTTTATAGATAATAATTACTAAATCAGTTGTTTTAATTAAAAACAAAGAATCTGTTATTTTATATTGTAGTTAACTAAAATTTTGAAAAGATTATTTTAGTAATTTAAACCCCCAAGTTAAACAATGCATACTCATGTTATAAATTCATATATCAGTTAGATTCAATACATATGTATTTTTAAATTTTTTTGTTCTTGTATATGAAAAAGTGAGATATATTCTTTAAAGCCTATCCAAATTGTACAGTGCCAGTCCCATCCAAATTAAAAGAAAAAAAAGTCATCTTGCTTATTTACCTGTACAAAGAGACACCTTCTATTGGTTATATAGGCAAGGGAATGTTAGAAGTTGGTGACTCCTCGCAGGAAAGGATGGATTCACTCAAGAAAGAGTTCAAGTAGTGAGACTATGACAATCTGTTGTCGAAGACCTCATTGGACTGGTCCTCAGTGCTGAAGCAACTAGTTGATACCAGACTTTGGATCCTGCACTAGCTGCAGGAGTAGAGAATTTGAGGCTTGGGAACACTTGAAGAAAGAGATAATAGATAGAGAATCACACAGGAAACCAAGGAAAGGAGGAAAAAAAAGAAAGAACTCTATTAGCATGCTGTGAAATTGCTGTTAAGAATCTCTCGTTTGGCGAGCTGATAAGATTGGGGAGCTGATAAGATTGGGAAATGATATGTATATTTGGTATGCGTGACATGGATATTGCTTGTGTGGTAGCAACTTTCCACTGTAAGATCCATCACCAGGATTTTATGGCCTTTTCGAAGGTCAACCAAAAAGCCATTTCTGATTGCATAGAATTGCTTATACGTTATTTCAAAGGTCAACCAAAAAGCCATTTGGATATTGTACGTCAATGTAAATTTTGGTTTTGTTGGTTATATTATTGTTTTCAACAAGGAGACAAGTCTTGTTTTGAGATTCATGGAAAAGTGAATAACAGACATCTTACCTGTCAAGATGCATGGATATACTTTCCGAGTAGAGGTAGCCACTTGTAGGTATTTTCCAAATAAATAACGGAAGTCATGTCATATTGCGTGAGGATACACATTGTAATGAGTTTGGAATGCTTGTCATGCATGATTAATTGATTTTGAGTTTTGTTATTTTGTGGCATTGCATGATCTATTACTTAGATGATTCTTGTTATATACAGTGATTTAAATAGGCGCTTGGGCAAGACGAGGCCCAAGCGCCTCGTGTGTGGACCAGGTGGCACGCTTCAATGAGGCGCCGCTTGGGCGCTCGCCTAAACCCAGGTGTTGGGCGCTCTGGGCGAGCACCCGGTTCAAATAACGCAATCAAACCAGACTTAAAAGTTTGGTTCGGTTCAACAGTAGTTAGTTGGTTTGATTGAACCAACTAACACAGTTACTTACCCCCAAAAGCGACACTTCACGCCTATACGACCCCGAGCCAACCCTAGTGTTGTTTCTGCCTCCGTCACTGATGCTTTCTGCCGCTACCTCCACTGCAAATGCAGCAGATCGAGCCTTCCTCTGTCGTTGACAGACGGGTCTGACAGCCTCACGAGCTCGTAGCTTCCTTCCGTCGTCGCTCCGTGTGCAGTTCCTCAACTTGTCGACGGAGAGGATCATAGGTTCCTCTGCCACATACGGACTCCCTCTGGAACCTCCACCATTGCTCCTATCTGCAGCTTCCCCTGCTGCTGTTCGCTGCTGTCGTTCGCAGTGCTTCCGCAGCCGTCTTAAACTAATCCTCCGCTGCTGCTGCTAGCTTCTTATTGCTGCCTCTCCCCACTTTCCACACTGTCGATGACAATTTTATCCCTTTATTATTAATAAATAGTTCTTTTCTCCCCCTTTAACTATTGTTAACAGTAAATTGTTAATAGTAGATTGTTAACTACTATACAAAGTAATCTTTATTTACTAGATTGATAATATAGATTTTAACACTGCTAATATTTGTTTATTTAAAACTTTATTGTTTTGAGTCTCTTGACATTTTTGTTATTAGAAGATGGATAATGTGATTTGCTACTTTAGATCTTTTTAATTTAATATCATATTTTTATTTAAATAATCATATTTATCAATTATATTATTTTTTTAATATTTTAATATTTCATAGCGTCTCGCTTTGCTCGTCTCGGGCATTTTGGGACCTTGACACCTAGCACTTTTTAAATCATTGGTTATATAGCTAACAAGACCTAGAAAAATCCATTATTTTGTACCACTTGGTGTAGTGAAGTATAATACAGATTTCTATTCTGGCATCTAACTTGGTTCTTGTCTGATCGCATGTATCTCCTTTCTAATCAAAGCAAAAAATGACGAGCTAGTTGACCACCAAAAAACCGCACCAACCGAATGATCCTGAATAATGCTCGAGTTTCTAAGAAGTGAAAACTTTGATCTAGCAACATGATTAGGCTGCTGATGTGTGCTTTTACAAAAGAGGGATTTTTTGTGGAGTGCCATGGATTTGTTTCACTTTATCCATTGCGTGTATTTCTTCAGATGCGACCTATGTCATATTTAGATCAACACATTAACAGGAAATTTGTATATAGCTTTCATGTTTAAGCGACTCTAGCTTGTTGTTGCTAATTTAATGGTCTCTTTTGTAAAACCATACTTTACGATAACTTGCAGTGCCGATGTTTGCAACAGTTTGACTTATTTTTTCCAAGTGTTCTCTTTTTAGCATTATTTGCTGAACTTTTACGTTTACACTTCTTGACCAGTGGATGGTTGATGAGAAAGAACTCAGAGTTATTCATTACACCCTGGGCCCCCTTAAACCTTGGGATTGGTGGACAGCTTGGCTTCTAAAACCAGTGGACGTATGGCAGGTGATTGGCCATCAGATTTATTTTATGTTGTATGAATTGTTTTTACAACTTTTTCCTCCAAGTTATCTGCAACTTCCGTGAATTGTTTTAAGCTACTTATACTGTATTAAATGTGATTGGTTCAAGTTAATTGAAAACTTGCTTGAAGAG
>LVTN01000165.1:335812-415624 GCA_001649415.1 Musa itinerans
GCCGTGTCCATCCACATCTTGCTGCAACCATGGGCATCTTCTCCTGTTCCTCAAACAATATTTTTGTTTTGGGTTTTCTGGTACATGTCACGGCCTAAACTCTTGCCCAACTCCAGGCTTCCTTTCTCGAACGGCTAGTTGGGTATAGGCACCTCCGGAACGTTCTTGCAGGTTGTCTTCTTTGCGGTGGAGTTCTTGCCGGCTGATCATGCGAGCCTGAGATTCTTGTCATCATGGGAAGCCAAGCCAAGACTGTTGTTTGGTTTAGGAGGGACTTGAGGATCGAGGACAATCCGGCGTTGTCTGCCGCTGCCAAGGACGGCTGCGTCCTACCGGTTTTCATATGGTGTCCAAGTGAAGAGGGCCAGTTTTACCCAGGTCGAGTCTCCCGGTGGTGGCTGAAGCACTCCCTCTCCCACCTCGATCGGTCGTTGAGGTCCCTCGGCGCTCCTCTCACGTTCATCAGATCCGAAAGCACTCTAGCAGCCCTTTTGCAGTGCATTGGTGCAATTAGGGCTACTAGGTTGGTCTATAACCATCTTTACGGTAAGTTATCTTAATGTTTGTCTCATTTTGGGAGGTTTCCTGCGTGTTGGGTTCTTGGCTTATGTCCTATATCTAAGCTATTTTATTTTCGTGAACCATTCAGTGCAACACCAAAATTCCTATTCTCTTCATTGATGCACCAATGCTTCGCTCTTGGTTTCCTTGTTGTTTTGTTCCACTCCATTAAATTGTTAGATCTGTATGATTCTGTGTTTGAAAATGATGTTTCGGTTTGGTGATTAGATAAGATCAATTTTTAATAACATCTTGCAACTTTGTTCCCAAGAAAACTGTGATGATTATTGACCTAAAGCAAAGATGTCTAAATTTTTGTTTCTAATCATTTTCTGATCTGTTTTGACAATGGTATACATCGAGTCCAAGTTGTACAACACTTTTTGGGTAAAATCTGGGTATGAATGAGTAGGAGATTGCAAGAAGAATCTTTTGTTCTGATGACCAATTATCAGGTTGATTATGTGGTTCTTATCGATTTTGCACATATCTCTCCATAGATCTGCTCAATCTGGGTTTGCAAATGTATTTCCTCGAAAAGGGGTTTCTAAGTGTTCAAACATTTCGGCTTCCTACACAAATTAGGAATTTTAAATTCTATAGTACTTTATACTCGTCCATCCAATAAACATCTTGTCCAAGCTCAATATAGACTTAAAATATAATATTTTTGACACTAAATAACAATTGTAAAATTTGTAAATAGCTGGAAATACAAAAGATTGGCATACGCTGATTGGGACATAGGGGCCAAAATAACATTGGCTCTAATAAACCTTTTAGCTGAACTAGAGTGCATCAGTTCATGAAACATTATCGAGTTAAAATGGGTTACTAACCCAACCAAAGTAGTTTAAACTGGATGACCAGAGATAAAAGTGAGAGAATATTGAACAAATTAGATAAAGATTTATCTCTTATGGTCATGAATGAAGCAATGTTAGCCAAAGCCAAAACAATTGGATAAGGATGGTCAACCTGTCTTTGGCATTTGAATCCAAGCAAAATTACCCAACAAATGATTGTAACATCTTAAAAATTTTGCTATAACCTCTTAATATTGTTTTGTTGAACATCTTAAATTTTTTTGTTAATGTAAGTCCTATACCCATCCTTATGTTGTTAGCTGTTAAAATTTGTCTCGAGTTAAAAATTTGGCGAGATTGACACTCATTCTTATCTTGTCAGTTGTTTAAATTTGTCTCAAGTCAAAAATTTTGGAAGACCGACAATGTGCACAACAAATCATGCTTTGATGTTTCGAGTTATTCTAGTTCCATTTTTAGAGTCTATTGGAATGCGGTTTGTTTTCGGTCTCTGATAAGGCTAATGAATTTTCTTATCATGTTAAGTTTGTTGCGGCAGTACACATTCTTCTTTGAGCTGCATGTGGAGATTTAGGATCTTTATTTACCTTTTCTCCTCTGAGATGATTGTTCCCCTTCATCTTTTCAGCTGATGTCAGAATGCAATTTGACTATAACTGCCTTTCTATTGTTTGTATAAAATATTAGCACAAGGTATCATGAACACAATATGCCAGATATTATGAACTCACAGTGGAAGTGCAATGATGTGTATTTCTAACTGAATGGATACATCCAAAACTTTGCTTTCTATCTTTCCAACAATATATAGTTCAAAAGTGCAAGTAGGCATGGATATTAGTCTGTTTACTTTCAGTACTTCTATCATCCTGTAATCATTGCATTGAAGAACTTGTACCCCACTATGCAGATTTTCTGAACAATGGATCTTCAGTTGCTCACACTTGATAGGATTTGAATGGAAAATTATTCTTTGTATACCTCTGATCGCATGTGTCTTGAGAGGGCTATTGGGTCTGTCTAGATTAGTCAACTTCTGCACATGGTGATTTTGTGTCCTATCTGAAGATAACTGTCTTTATTGATCTTATGTTTTCCTTTTCAATTTATTTTACCTTACTGTTCAGATCCTGTTTCACTTGTCCGTGATCATAAAATAAAAAGTCAGCTAGTGAGCCTTGGAATCAGTGTGCAAAGTTTTAATGGTGATCTCTTATATGAACCGTGGGGTGTTTATGATGAAAGTGGACTTGCTTTTACAACCTTTGATGCATACTGGGGCAAATGCAGGAGCATGCCAAATGAGCTGACAATGCTTCTTCCTCCCTGGAAGTTGGTTCCTCCTACAGGTAATATTACTCATGTAATTATGATATTCAATGTCAAAAACCAACTACATTATGATGACTATAACACATTCACTTAAGTTATATATACCCCTTGTTTATTTTTTTTTTTTCTCCCTTTTGGACATACCGCCATGTTTTCTGCAAACTTATACTGTAATGTAGCCTTGATTTAGCAGGTTGTTGGTAGGTCATGGTTGGCTCTGAAATGATCTTGAAACTCTAAGGATCTTAGCCAAAATGCAACCCCGGTCCCGGGGTAAGACATATTAGTTTAC
Organism: Musa itinerans; assembly: GCA_001649415.1. Lineage (NCBI taxonomy): Eukaryota > Viridiplantae > Streptophyta > Magnoliopsida > Zingiberales > Musaceae > Musa > Musa itinerans. The sequence goes on from LVTN01000165.1 coordinate 338,825, forward strand.
TTAACCTAATAATCTTATGATTTTGCTACTTGTTCCTACAAGCCAAACATTAAAAAATTCACTGCTATAGTGGGCCGCATGGATCTCTAGTACTTTCTTCATGCAGCTTGTTACACGAAGGTCCTCTAAAAAATATTGGACTCTTGAGAGTCTTATAGATTAGGAGAAGTATATACACGTGTCCAACAATTGCAGAAGTCATCTGTCCTTGTACTTCAAATTGACCTTTCAGTTGGAGTCAATCAATATAGATCTGTTTTTATCAAAAGATACCAATGGTTTTACTGTAATATTGTGGGTAGGGAGGTTATGGGTTATCATCACTGGAAGCTTGTTTAGTCTAATCTCTATAGCAGCTTTAGCTTTTCATCTGATCTGGTTGTGGCATTTATATCGACACCTATGAAATTTGTTTGTCAATTTGAACATGATAATATAAAATTATTGGATAAGAAGGTGCAAATTTTGGATATGTGCTGCCGCAAGTTTCATTTACCATTTCAAATCATGTCACTTCTCACAAGAAGATTGCTAATGGGAACTTTTCAATTTAGAAACTAATATATGTTTTGCATGCTACACTAATGTATGTTTCATCTCGTTTGTTCTGATGTGACAGGTACAGAAAGTGTCGAAAGTTGTTCGATTGAAGAGTTTGGGCTTGAAAATGAAATAGAAAAATCGAGTAATGCATTATTAAGCAGGGCCTGGTCCCCAGGTTGGAGCAATGCAGACAAGGTGTTGAGTGAATTTATTGATGAGCATCTTCTAGAATATTCCAATAATAGAATGAAGGTAGAAGGCACTACTACCTCATTGCTGTCACCATATCTACATTTTGGTGAACTCAGTGTTAGAAAAATATATCAAAATGTCAGAATGAAGCAAATACAGTGGGCAAAGGATGGCAACTGTAAAGCAGAAGAAAGTGTGAACTTTTTCCTGCAATCAATTGGTCTTAGAGAATACTCGCGTTATCTTTGTTTTAACTTCCCATTCACATATGAGCGATCACTACTGGGTAATCTAAAACACTACCCTTGGCGTGCTGATGAAGGTCAGTTCAAGTCTTGGAGGCAGGGGAGGACTGGGTATCCTTTAGTGGATGCAGGAATGAGAGAACTTTGGGCAACTGGCTGGATACACAATAGAACTAGAGTGATTGTAGCGAGTTTTTTTGTGAAGATTTTGCTACTTCCGTGGACCTGGGGAATGAAATACTTCTGGGACACATTGCTGGATGCTGATCTCGAAAGTGACATCCTTGGTTGGCAGTATGTATCAGGAAGCTTACCCGATGGTCATGAGCTCAAACGTCTTGACAATCCTGAGGTATGCATTCTGTAACATCTACAGAGAAGTCTTGTGACCGCACCGAAACAATATGATTGGTTATTGACTAGCATTTCTATATAACTACAAATTTTGACCAGTTCTTTTGGGGGTGACATAATTAACATATATAAAACAATAGAATATAATCTTTAATCAGATTGAATATTAGAGAGATTTTAGATGGTTTATACATATAGTATAACAATCACAAACTTTATCAACATGTAAAGAATCAAGGAGTGTGTGGCCTCCTAATATCCCCCGAATCAGCAAGAATACTGTGCTTTGTTGGTTAGTAATTAAAGGAACTGTTGTTTCTTGCTTGTTCTGTTAGGCGAAAGTGGTCTTTTCTTTTTTAGTTCTGAGACTAACTCACTGCATCGTTTTGTGCTCTTATTTCTATTAGTTGTCCTTCATTGTAAGCATGATTTGTTGCAGACTTCTCTGTCTTGACAATACGAACTTCACACATATTCTCTCATCTGGATGTCTGCCTAGGCATTTCATTGGTAAACATTGTTTTCTCAATAGATACCATCATTTTGATTTGGAGTCAGGTACTTGGTCAGAAGTATGACCCAGATGGTGAATATATAAGAAATTGGATTCCAGAGCTTGCGAGACTGCCAACCAAATGGATTCACCATCCGTGGGATGCTCCGAGTACAGTGCTAAAAGCAGCTGGTGTTGAGCTAGGATTGAACTACCCAAGGCCAATCGTAGAAATTCTTACAGCTAGGGAGCGACTTGATGATGCTGTGGACATGATGTGGGAACTTGATAGGGCTGCAAAAGTTGCAAAATTAAGCAGTTCAGATGAAGTTGTAGCTGATAATTTGATTAGTTTGAATAGTTTGGACATCCCAAAAGTTGTTGTGAAGAAAGAGGTATATTGCACTACTTCATCTCTTGATCAAAGAGTGCCCTCTATTCACAATATGAAGGATATCTCAGTAAACAAGAAACCAAGGGATCCAAGTGGAGAAAAACCCTGTGCAGTTATCTTAAGTTCACTCTCTAATACTGTGGAGAAGTCAAAGATGGATGTCGATTTACTTTCAACAGCCGAATCATCATCTGCCAGGAAAAGAAGCATCAGTGAAAGTCATTGTGCTGTTCCAACTCATTTTTCTTCTTCGCCAAACATAAATCCTGTGCAAGAGGATGGTTCAATGGGCCAATGTCATGTAAACAGGTCTAGTTCTGACTATCCGTGGCAAGGAGCAGATGGAATTGGAGAAGGAAAGGTTGCTTCAAATTAGATTTTTCAGTTTATAAAAGACACCTGAATGATCTGTTGTCCAAGTATTATTTGATTGCAAATGCCCTTCTCACTGCTTTCTGCTTAGGCAATCAATATCTTTCTGATAAGTTATCTATCAACCGATCATCCTAGCATAGAACCAAATTTATCCCTCATTTTCTGTTCTAGATGTTTTCGTCAAGATGTAGTTATCTGATGTAACATCACATGTACGTTAGTTATTGCAGTAATTTATGATATTTTATTTTCTCAAGCCTTTCTTGTACAAGTAATCGATACATATAATCCATCAAAAAGTCATAATATTTTGCTTGATGCAAGTAGCCTTAAACTTGATATATACTATGAATTCCCGCTTAAAACTAGAGTTATAATTTGGTTATTTTATGTCGTCTATATATTTTAACTCAATTTGTTTTGCTGCTAATCTATGAATTCTGTTGTTGATGCAGGAGGAAGAGGATTTTGATGCTCAAAGCAGCTTCAAGGGCTTCAGACCATGCAAGAAACCTGCTTGTCTCTAACAGATAATACGGAGGTCAGCGATCTGGTGTACGCTAAAATCTTGTCCCCTTTGTCTTCTACTTGTAGTATGTTAACGCAGAAACGAATAGCTTATTTTACACTCATCGAAACAATTTTGTATGTGTCACTTCTCCTTTGGTTGAAATAAATGTTCAAATATTTGAACATACAACTTTGTCAAATAGTTGACCTGAACACATATATCTTATGACACATGAATTGTGACACTTGCCATTTCTGATTTCCAATGAAATCATCATTTCTTACTGCATGGTTTTCCGAGTTAATGAGGCATGATAGTTCCTTGTTCCTGCACTTTGCATAATTTATAATGAATTTGATGATCTCACAATCATATCTGCAACTAAAAACAGAAGCTAATGTTCCTGTTAAAACTGTATCACTTCTCTTTTGGTTTGTGAAAGCTAATCTGAAGCATCTTTCTCTTTGATCTGATTGAACATATAGAAAAATCTACTCTTTGCTTACTCCTGCAATAAATTGCAATTTTTTTTTCCTTTTGAATTTGAGACCATAAAAAAAATGAGCACATTCTTCAAAATAATAACCATGTATAAACTTAACTAGTAGCATTTACCAGATGATGAATTCATTAGTTAAAAAGTATGAATCTAGCATCATATTTAGTGATAAACTATGATACTTATTGATTGTCTCCATATCTCAGCAACTGTTCAAAGTACTCGAAGTATTACTACATCTGTAGCTGGAGAATCCATATTGTAATTGTTTCCTGATGTATGCAAAAGCTTCTAAGCTTAACATGCTTCCATTTCCTTACATTACAAAGTATATATAAACTTGATGAAAGGGAAAACAAATAACAAATCGTTGCAGCATTACAACATACACCTTGCATCACTGGATTGACAACGCATATCGACTCCAAAGCAGTAGTAGTACTTCCATCTCGCCGCTTAGCAGATGGGAAGTGGAGCTCCGTTCCATTCCTTCAAGCATTCGAAGAGCGGATCGATCAGCAACCCTTCGTTGACAGCCGCGAACACCTTGTCGAACTCCTCTCCGGGGGATCGCGCCTTCTCGCCGGTGAGGTATGCAACCCCGAGCTCCTCCCTGACAAGCTGATACAACGGGTACGACCTGCACTCCCCGATCCTGTTGGCGATGGCCGCGTTGCCGCCCTCGACCGCGGCCCTCGCCGCCTCCACTTCCTTGGGGAGGAAGGCCTTCAGCTCTTCCTCGAAGGCGGTGATCTTTTGGAAGACGGACGTGGTCGCGTCCTTCTCCTTCTCGCCATTGCTCAGAGCGTGCTCCACCAGGACCATCCTCAGCTTGGGCATCAAAGCGTACGTCGAGCTGCAGGGGTCGTCGATGTAGCTGAAGACGTTCTCCCTGTCGACGACCATGATCAGGTCCTTCTCGCAGAAGCGCGAGGGGTGGAGCTCGCCGTTGGCGCCCGTGGTCAGGACCCTCTTGGCGACTTGGCCCACCGTGTTCTTGACCGCATGCTTGAGGTTCTCCTCCAGGTGCCTCAGATCGATGGCTTGGCAGAGAGCAACCAAGTAGGTGGTGGACATGAGCTTTAGAATGTCGACCGCCTCCGCCGTCTTCCTCGAGGAGATGAGTCCCAAGGAGTTGACGTCTTGGTTGTGCTGCTCGGCGCTCTGGACGTGGTTGGTCACCGGGTTGGCGAGGAACTGGAGCTCAGAGCAGTACGCCGCCATGGCGATCTCGGCGCCCTTGAAGCCGTAGTCCAAGCTGGGGTTGCGCCCACCGGAGAGGTTCGAGGGCAGGCCGTTGTTGTAGAAGTCGTTGACGAGCTCGGAGAACTGCGCGAACATGAGCTTCCCAATGGCGGCCACGGCCAGGCGGGTGTTGTCCATCGACACACCGATGGGGGTGCCCTGGAAGTTGCCGCCGTGGAGGGCCTTGTTCCTGGAGACGTCGATGAGGGGGTTGTCGTTGACGGAGTTGATCTCCCTCTCGATGGACTTGGTGGAGGCGCGGATGACCTCGATCTGGGGGCCGAGCCACTGCGGGGAGGTGCGGAGGGCGTAGCGGTCCTGCTTCGGCTTCTGCAGTGGGTCTTGCTCGTGGAGCCTCTTGGCCATCTTCATGTAGGAGCTGCCGTCGAGGATGTGCTCCATAACAGCGGCGGCCTCGATCTGGCCCGGGTGGTGCTTCAGCTTGTGGGTGAGGTGGTCGGTGAACTCCGGCTTCCCCTGCATCACCTCGCAAAAGACCGCCGACAGCACCTCGGCGAGGACGGCGAGCACGTTGGCCTCGTAGAGGACGAGGGAGGCGAGGCCGGAGCCGACGGCGGTGCCGTTGACCAGCGCGAGGCCCTCCTTGGGCTGCAGCTCGAAGAACCCGTGGGGGATGCCAGCTCGGCGGAAGGCCTCCGCGGCGTCGACCCCCTCTCCCCCAGGTGCGAGGGCCTTCGCGTTTCCCCGGCCGGTGAGCAGGCCGGCGATGTAGGACAAGGGGACGAGGTCACCCGAGGCAGTGATAGTGCCACGGAGGGGAAGGCAGGGGGTGATGCCACTGTTGAGGAGGCTGGACATGGCCTCCAGGATTTCGAACCGTATGCCGGAGTAGCCCTGGAGAAGGGTGTTGATGCGGACGAGCATGGCGGCCCTGGCCGCCGGGGTCGGCAGCGTGTGCCCGGACTCCGCCCCGGAGCCGAATATTCCGGCATTGAGGAATCTGCAGCAAGAAGAAGAAGAAGAAAAAGAAAATTCTTAAGGCCGACGATCGAAACAGTGATTGCAGCATGCACGGTTCTTATCGCTCCACCATCGTATGCACCATTACGAGTCCTCCTCCTCCTCCTTGGCTCGACGACAAGAATCCAAGGTCACCCCCAGTTCCCAGTCCACGAAACGAAACCTAAGAGAAATCCATCCGGCAAAGCTTGACAAGGACAGTGGGCTCGACACCTTCCTCCTCCTCCATTGATTGGATTGCTATTGCAAGGCTGTACTGCACGATCTTCTCGTTCTCGGAGAAGTGTCGGTGGACGACACGGTAGCGTCCATTTGTGTGAATCCTATGGCTTTGTTCTCTCAAGTTGGATCTGTTTCGTCCTCATGAATGTAAGAGACCTTTCTTCCTGCAGTGACCCCCCCCCCCCCCCTAAACCCCATCAGTGACCTCCCCGCCATGGCAACCACCGCACAGCTAGTTTCCTCTATCATCGAAACCACATGGCGCATGGCAACACCAAAGCCGCAAGCAACCGCGAACATACATGTCCCGTTGCTGGTGACCATGACAACTCGCAGCAACATTCTTGTGTGAATTCCTATTGCGGCTTCTTGTTCTTCCCGGAATAAGCACGGGATGTAAGACAGAACATTGTGGACATGGGTCGTCGTATACGAACATTTTCCTCAAGGTTTTTGAGTTGTATGATGGTTTAGTTTGAATCAAGATCTTGATAGGAGTCATTAAACTACCATATGATTCATGGTTTTGACATCTAAGAGGCTAATAAGCTCAGGTGTACGTCTCACACAGAGAGAGAGAGAGAGAGAGAGAGAGAGAGAGAGAGAGAGAAGGTACCTGATGAGCTCCTGCTGCAGGGCGCCGCCTTGCTTGGTGCGCCTGTGAGAGGTGGCGCCGAAGCCGGTGGTGACACCGTAGCTGTCGGTGCCCTTGGTCATGCTGTCCATCACCCACTGGCTGCTGGCGCGCACCCCCTCCCGCGCCGACTCCGACAGCTCCACCCTAACCGCCGAGTGGGGCGCCGTGGCGACCGCGGCCACCTGAGAGATCTTGAGCGTCGCGCCCTCGAGTCGCACCAGGGGCTGCCGGAACTCCGCCACCATCCGCTTCACCTCCTCGAGGTGGCTCCCCATCACGGCCTCCGCCGCGGCGCCCCAGTTCAGCGGGTCAGTCCTGATGCACAGGCTGCCGTTCGCATGGACGCCGCCGTTCTCCACCTCCATCGATCACGGAACGAGATCCGACGAAAGACCAGAAGGGAGGAGGTGGAAGGTAAGGAAGGTGAGATAACCCTGAGGTAGAGAGGAGCACAAGGAAGGGTTAAATAGAGCAGCTTGTGGTGGCATGGAGAGAGTTAGGTGGGCATAATACTTCAACCACTGGATCGGTCTCGTCAAAGATGGAGGGGAGGAGAGGGGTGGGTGGCGATAAGAGGCATGCATGCCATCGTTTTCCTCACCAATTCTTCCTTCTTCTCTCTCTCTCTCTCTCTCTTTCCAGGACGATCCCGCGGATATGGCCATTTGCTTCTCCCGAGTAGGTGGTTTCCACGTTCATGTCACACTCGAGTCATATAAGCATTCATCTTTCTTTTCATCTTCTTGTAGTAATGTTGATCATGGCAACTGTGTCTCTTATTTTTCTTTACCTTATGGTGAGGACTGTGTGGATCGAAGGAAAGTAGAAAAGAAAAAAACTCTAATTTTATTGGCCTTAAAAGATTGAGAATTCTTTTTTAAGATACCGAATCTTTACTACCGTACAAAAAAAATATATATATCGGATGATATTTTGAACCATAAACTAAGATAAATAAAATTAGCATATTATTATCATATTAATGTTTTAGATATAAAAAATATAAATTAAAGATAAGTTCGATTCTATAGTTTTGTCATTTTTCTTGTGTGGCTTCTGATCCCACAGTTTTCTATTAGAATGATGAACTATTTAGTTTGTGTAAATCATATAAAATAATAATTTTAATTAAATTGAACCCAATCAAAGATTTTGTCGTCATTAAGTATATGAGAAGAAACGCAAAGTGAGTTGTTGTGCTGTTGCCTGCCTGCCACACGGGTCATTATCCCCACCAACCTCTCTCCTCTAATGAAGTAGGTATGGAAGTAGCTGCCAAATTGCCATGGGAATTGTCCTCACCAACCTCCCTTCCTTCGTAGAACAAGTAAAGAAATAGCTGCCGAATTGCCATGGAAATGGAGAGGAATTGCCCAATTCCTCAGCAAGATGAAGGGAATATGGCTTGTTGAACATACTCGAGTCCTAGACTTTCTGAGAAATGAAAAGACACAATATCTTGGAAGTTGTTTCCGAGCTCAACTTCTTTGATTCAGATTTTCCACAAGATTAGTTGTAGATGACAGATCCAGCTCAAATTCCACTTGAACAATCTTGTACATGATTACCACTTAATTCAGATGGTATGCATGGATGAATGGTTGTTAATACAAGTATTATGACATCATAAACCTCTATCATGACAACAAAATATTTCATTCGTTCAATCATTAGATACTTGAGATTTTTTGTTTCAATGAATATTGGTAGCATTTTTTTTTTTTTTTAGAAAGACGAGATTTGAGTTTATGAGTCTTATGATAAACTATCAAAATCTTTACAAACTAAATTAGTCATATAGTCAACTGGACACACCTATCAGTTTATTGATGAGACATGCTCCAAACTCTTCCTGTCAATTTAACCATGTGGCCAATAGTTTTTCTTTTGTGTGAAGAAATTTCCACCAACCAAGCTTGGAAATTTCTGGTCAAGGGTGAGACAATTGAATGCAAGCCTCTGTTTATGAGACTGGGAGTTTGGTGTGGAATGCTCTTCACCACCAACTATGACAGCCAAATCACATGAGCCTTGGCATAAGGATCTAACTATCAAAAACCAAAGGAAGCCAAAATGTTTATGCTGGAGGCTGGTTTACTTCCTCCTGCAGATTCAATTGTGGGCTACCAACTAGTTGGCCTAATAAAATCTTGAGAACAGGAGTAGTTAGCAACTTGTTGATGCTTGATAAAAATAATTCTTCCACTTAAACCAACAGTGAATGCAAAAAAATATATGTCATTTCATTGGGAGCGGGATCAGAACTACTTTCTATATTAAGAGTTCGAGTATCCTATCGAGCCACCGATGGACGGATGTGCATTGCGCTTATATGCTATGTAGAAAGATATATGAATGTTGACATCTCTATATTGGAGTGTGACAGGAGATGTAAGGCCATGGGAGAAGGAATGGGAGATGACAATGTGGCAAGAACTGGTTCACATCTTTAATGAACCTAACAGTTTAGGAGCCACACTCTCAATTGAAGGTTGGTGGGCAGTTTATGATGAAGAGAAGATTGTGTAGATCCTAATTGTTGGTGATGGATGATGGAATGGAACTCCAGAAAACAAGATGCAACACTTTCTATTGAGTTCTGTTGTCCTTTTGATCTGCCACTGAACATTCTTCTTTTCCTTGAGTGATCTCAATTTATAAGTTTGCTTTTGGACACATCTGAAGCGGACAATGCAGCACATAAGTACACGGATGCCCAGTTGTGACTACCATAGTACATCGAGACCACTCTCAGTTGATTCAACAGAGATTTCAGAGTTCCATACAAACCCTTTATAGTAAGTAGCAAACAAACATAAAGAGACATCAAGATAGGGGTTTTATTTTGATTTACATAATGATGCCCGTTTATTTTTCTTAAGTCTCTACAGTTAAATCTAACATAAAATGCTCCATCTTCTTAACTCTCTTTAGTGAAATTGCTCACTTATTTGCTGTCTTTTTACTTTTTCTTCAACAGTCTTATGACTGGCTGTTTACATTATATTTCTTGCATCCATCAACACTCTTGACTGTCAACTCGAGGGCAATAGTTTGTGGGGTGGTTGTTGGTGGGAGATTAAACACTCGTATTTGAGGTGCATGGTGGCATCGACTACCCCTTTCTCCTTCATTTTGCTTGCTTCAAGTGAGGTTCCACCCACACCTGCAGCAGCAGCAGCAGCACCACCACCACCACCACCACCACCAAACTTTTCACATGTTCAATACATATACATAAACATGACAATATAATAAATTTTTCACTGACCATGCAAAAATATGTTATGGCTCAAAATTTTGATACCGGACTATATCGGTTGCGAGCTGGAAAGGTACATAATACATCGAGAAAGAGGAACAGGAACAAACTGGAGAACAGGAGAAGTATCAAACCGACAAACCGATCATCATCAACAATAGACAGCAGCAATTGAACACTAGGGAAGAATTGCCCCTTAACATCCATAGTGTTCAATGTATTAATCAATGATGACTCCTCATCATGATAAATCATCTTGCCATAAAAAATGACATGGTTCAAGACTTCATTGGACAGAATTATAAATTGGTCCATTTCTATCCATCATGTTCAAGAGTACAGTAGCAAAAATAAGCACGATAAAAAGGGTATTGTCATGTAGTCTAAAAACATGTTCATGGATCATGCTTTCACTCAATGACGAAGTTAATAGAATTAAGAATTTAATGATGATCTAACCTCAAATAAGCTACTGGTTCATGACATCATTCCATAAGAAAACCATGAAGCATGCAATCCACAGAGCTATCCCAAGATTCCAACTCTGGTTCTTACTTGGGATTTCTGAGCACAATGATGACAGAGTCCTCTCCAAGAAACATTTTACTGATGAATCTATCCTTGTTGACAGTGAGAGCTTTCTTCTTTCCCTTGCCTGTCTTATGTATCTGCAACAACAACAAGAGAGTTCATTAGAAATTAGAGAAAGGGATGACTGCAGGAAGTATGTAGTTACATTACCTCAGTCCACATTTCCCTAACATTTTCAAGAACCATTTTACAGTGGCGATCGAAAACTTGAGGTAAGAAAACTTTCATTAGTGTTGTCCTCCATTGGCTACTGCAAAATGAAACAGGAAGAGTAAGAAGTGATAGAGAGAGATTAGTATGCAGTATGATTATAATAAAACTGAAAAGCATATACAACTGCTGATTACGGAACTTCAGCAGTAGCATGAAAATACTAATTACAATAGAAGCACACAAAGTATGCTCCCAGAAAACTAGAGAAATGTGTGTGCGGAGGACATTTTAACATCAACAGAAACTGACCATAGAAAACAACAATCATCAATACAGTTTACAAAGTGTTATTACTTCATAACCACTTACGGTTCCTTTGACAAATGGCCCACTTATGTTAATGTCAGTGAAATGCTGAAGCATAACACTGTGGCTGAAATGACTAATGATAATCACTGGGACATTAATGTCTTGCTCCATAGTATTCATCTCCCTAGAGCCCTCTATGATATAATCTTGGAATTGGAGCTCAGCTTCTCAAAAAAATATTTCTGCTAGCAGTGGCTACTTTTATATAAAACAGACTGTTTATGAGGAGAAAGTTTGGTCGGGCTGGAAGGCAATTTGGTGTCTCAATATGACTTCTAAAGTTCAACTTTTTTGTGGGAGTTTAGCTGGAATATACTGCTTACTTCTAGCTGGTTGTCTCATATCCAGTAGAGCCAAGTTGAGGTTTGTCCTACTTGTGAAGTTCACATTGATTCTATTAAATGTATCTTCTTTGAATATTCCCGCGCACTCTGTTCTTGCCATCTCCTTGAACTTAATATGGGCCTCAAATTTAAGTTATTTAATAGTTGGCACAAAGGTGATTGACCGAAAGAAGGAAAAGAGCATGACCAGTGTTTTTAAGTGGATTCACTGTCTCATAGCTACTTCATCCTGGTTTCTTTGGAACCACAGGAATGAAACTAGAATTCATAACCGTTGGATCGATAATAGCCACGACAAGCTTGAGGGAATTGCAGAAAGGTATGACCTTACTGTATCAAGTAGTGTGGCTAATCTTGATTATATATTAGAGTGTGATGGCTCATTCAGCTTGTCTAATGGTCTTGCAGGTATGAGCTTTATCATAAAGAAGGAAGAGGGCATGATTGTTGAGAAGGGTAGTGGGCCTTGTCCAGCTGTTAATCCTACCATCACAGATTGCATTGCACTATTGGCATGGTTGCAGAGGCTGGAACTGGATATTAGAAGTAATACTTAGGTGCAAATGGATACACTGTATGTTTGAGAGGTCACTGTACACAACATGGCTTACTCTTAATTGCTGGAGGTAACATATACATAGGATCTTAATTTCATGAAACACAATCGTTGCTTACTCTTTGAGATGTCACTGTGCGCCTTTTCTTTTGTGAAGCAACGTTTTTTCTTTTGTGAAACAGCTGTGTGGCAATTACTGTAATTCCTTATTAAATGCAATACTGTTGGGCTGGCAACCCATGAGTTAGCCCATAATGGGCTTTAACAGCCCAAAGCCCACATCTCTTTAACCTAAAAATCCTAATCCTTTTAACAAAAGAGGGTGGCGGCTAGGGAAGGAAAAAGAGGGGTGTGGTGGCTGCGAAAAGTTGGGAGAAAAACTGCAGTAGCAACTTGATTAAAAAAAAAATAGAAAATGATAGAAAAATAAGAGAAGGAAAGGAAAGAAGCACAACGCAGAGAGACTGTTCTTAATCATCCACGCATTGTTCTAATCTCAAGTTAGATCAGATCTACAGTAGATTCTTGTTGTGATTACTTCGAAAAATTTTGGATATTGTGCATAGTGACGTAATTCTTGTATCTCAGTTATTCTCTTATGATTGTTACTTGAGTTTTGGGCAAGAGACTTTCATATTTGTACATTTATTATTTTTATAGTGGATTTTCTCTAGCTTACCCCGTGGTTTTTACCCTTCAGGTTGGAGGGGTTTTCTATGTAAATCTTGGTGTCCTATTTTATCGTGATTCCATTTAATTCTGCTGCGTGTTACGGTCTGCTTGTATTTGTTCGTATATAAAGTTTCTTCTTCTGTTTATCCCATCAACTGGTATTAGATAAAGGTTTTGGTTATTTAACTTTTTGTGTTCGAACATGGAGGTCGGTAGTGTTTCTCGCATGATCAGCTTGAATGGAAACAATTGGATGATATAGAAATAAAAAATGAAAGATCTTGTGTATTGCAAAGATTTATAGGGACATTTGCAAGGGGATAGTGCAAAACCCACAACTATGACAGATGATGAGTGAAAGAGATTAGATCGAAAAACGATCGAGTTTATTCGACAGTGGCTCGATGACAGTGTCTTTCACCATGTTTCTACTGAAAGTTCTCCATATTCTCTTTGGAAAAAGTTGGAAGGTCTCTATAAAAGAAAAACAGCTAGCAACAAAGCTTTCTTGATCAGAAAACTTGTAAACATGAAATATAAAGAGGATGCTTCTATTACTGAGCATTTGAATGAAATACAGAGTATCATTAACCAGTCATCCTCTATGAAAATGTCTCTTGATGATGAGTTGCAAACATTGTTACTTCTTAATTCTTTACCAGAAAGTTAGGAGACACTGGTGGTTTCCCTTAGTAATTCTGTGCCAGATGATGTTGTCACCATGAGTCAAGTAACAAGCAGTTTGTTGAATTTGGAATTGAGAAGAAAGAATTCAGCAACATCTCAAAATGATTCATAAACACTTATCTCAAATAACAGAGGAAGGTCAAAGTCCAAGGTTAGAAGCAGTTCATGCATGATTATAAGCAAGTCAAGATCAAGAAAGGATATTGTTTGCTATAACTGTGGTGAGAAAGGATAGTACAAGAATCAATACAAGCAACCTAAGAAAAGCAAGAAAAAGGGAAAAGAAGTAAAGCCTATAAAGCCAAAAGGTAATACTATAGCTACAATGCAAGGTGGTGACTATTTGATTTTGTCTCACTCTGATGATATTTTTTATTGTGGGTGTCAAGATCTTAAATGGATGATTGATACAAATGCTTCTTATCACGTTACACCACGGAGGGAGTTTTTTGCTACCTACAGGTCTAAAAATTTTGGTGTTGTCAAGATGGGCAACTATAGCACGACAGACATCATTGGCATGGGTAATATCTACATAAAGACCAACCTTGGCTGCAAGTTGGTGCTTAAGGATATGAGGCATGTGGTTGACTTGAGGCTGAATTTAATTTCAGTTAGAAGACTAAATGATGAAGACTACGATAGCAGATTTCACATAGGGCAATGAAAGCTTAGTAAGGGTTCTCTTATTGTGGTTAGTGGAAAGAAATATTACACTTTGTACATATTGCAGGCCAAAGCTTGTGGTGAGCAATTAAATGCTACAAAGAAAGACTTCAGTATGGAGTTGTGGCATAAGCGATGGGGACACATGAGCGAGAAGAGGCTGCAAGCTCTTTCCAAGATAGAGATATTGCCAGACCTCAAAGATACACGTCTGAACCCTTGTATTGATTGTTTGGCTGGTAAACAACACAGAGTTTCATTTGCTAGTCCTACTTTGTCTAAAAAATATATGCCTTAGACCGTGTTTATACAGATGTATGTGGTCCTTTGAGGACAAAAGCTCTTAGTGGATCTATTAATGTTTCTAGCATCAGTGGTGCACTTTATTATATCACTTTTATAGATAATTTTTTCAGGAAAGTTTGGGTCTATGCTATGAAGACCAAAGATCAGAAAATTTTGTCACTTCAAAGAGTTTCATGCCAAAGTTGAAAAAGAAACAGAAAAACAATTGAAATGCATAAGATCAGATAATGGTGGTGAGTACACAGAATTGTTTAATGATTATTGCAGGTCACATGACATCCAACATGAGATGACAGTTCCTGGTACACTTCAGCATAATGCTATTACAGAGAGAATGAACTGCACCATCATGAAAAAGATCAGATGTATGCTTTCATAGGCCAAGCTACCTAAAAAGTTTTGGCTACCTAAAAAGTTTTGGGATGAGACTTTGAGGACTACAGTTGATGTGATTAACTTGTCACAATGTACAACCCTAGATGGTGATGTTACAGAGCATATATAGTTATGGAAAAATATTTCCTACAAACATTTGAGAGTGTTTGGTTGTCGTGCATTTGCACATGTTCCAGACAATGAGAGGTCCAAGCTGGAAGGTAAGACAAAAGAATATATTTTTCTTAACTACTCATATGATCAGTTTGGTTACAGGCTTTGGGATCCAAAAAAACAGAATGTGTTTAGAAGCAGAGATGTGATTTTCTATGAGGATCAAACCTTTGAGGATTTAAAAAAGAAGACATCAGCCAAGACTTATGTAGAAGAATTAACAGATTGTGACCCAGTTACTCCTCCAGTATATCAGGGTGATGGGGGAGATACGTAGGAAGATGGTGTAGAGCCCGATGTTGATTTACCTACAGGACATGTTGAGCAAGAAGAAGTTGGAGAGCAACTTCCCACAAAACCTCAATTGCGAAGATCTTTTAGACAACGTCAACCTTCCAAAAGATACTCTACAGATGAGTATGTGATGCTTATTAATGCAGGTAAATTAAAGAGTTACCAGAAAACAGTTGAAAGTGAGCAGAAAAATAAGTGAGCAGAAAAAGAAGTGGTTAATTGCTATGCAGGAAGAGATTGATGTTCTGCAGAAAAACCATACATATGATTTGGTGCAACTATTAAAGGAAATGAAGGCCTTAAAAAATAAATAAAATTTCAGATTGAAAACTCAAGAATATTATTCTGAACCAAAGTACAAAACTAGATTGGTTGTGAAAGACTTTGGTCAAAAGAAATGTATTGACTTTAAAGAGATTTTTTCTCATGTTGTTAAAATGTCTTCTATTCGTGTTGCTCTTGGTATTGCTGCTAGCCAGGACTTTGAGGTTGAGTAGTTAGATATAAAGACATCCTTCCTTCATGGTGATTTAGAGAAAATTTATATGGAGCAACCAAAAGGCTTCAAAGTCAAAGGTAAAGAAAACTTTATTTGCAAGTTGAAGAAGAGCTTGTATGAGCTGAAGCAAGCTCCAAGACAATGGTACAAAAAATTTCATTCATTTATGACTGAAAATGAATGCAAAAGAACGACTTCAGATCATTGTGTGTACATCAAATGATTTGGTGAGAATTTTATTATTCTCTTACTTTATGTTAATAACATGTTTATCCTTGGGAAACATATGTTTACAATTGACATGTTGAAGAAGGAATTGAGTGAGTCTTTTGCAATAAAAGACATGGAGCCAGTAAAACAAATACTGGGCATGCGGATTTCCCATGATAGAAAAAACAAGAAGATTTGATTATCACAGGAGAAATACATCGAGAAGATATTGGAAAGGTTCAGTATGAGCAATGCAAAGTCAGTTGGTTCTTCACTTCAAGTTGTACTCAGAACATAGTCCATCAAGTGATGAGGAGAAGGAGAAAATACAAAAAGTTTCTTATGCTTCAGCAGTTGGAAGTTTAATGTAAGCAATGATATGTACGAGGCCGAACATTGCATATGCAATGGGTGTTACTAACAGATTTCTTGCAAATCCAGGCAAAGAGCGCTAGACAATAGTGAAGTGGATCTTTAGATATCTCAGATGGAGCTCTAATGTTTATTTAAGTTTTGAAGGTGGACCACTTGTGTTGACAGGTTACACAGATGCAGATATAACAAGAGATATAGATACAAGAAAATTCACATCAGGTTTTGTACTTACTTTTACAAGGGGAGCTGTGTCATGACAATCCAGATTGTAAAGGTGTATTGCTCTCTCCACCACAGAGACAGAATATATTGCTGCTACGGAGGTTTGTAAATAAATGTTATGGATGAAAGAATTCTTACAAAAATTAGAGCTGAAATAGAAAAACTATATGGTGAATTGTGACAGCTAGAGTGCTATCCATTAGTGTAAAAACTCAACTTTTCATTCCAAGTTAAAGCATATAAATGTCAGATACCACTGGATTTGAAATGTACTTGAAGAGAAGCAGTTGCAACTTCATAAAATTCATACAGATAATAATGGAGCAGACATGTTAACAAAGACCACTGAAAAAAAAGCAGAAGATGTGCCAACAGTTGGCTGACAGGGTTTCACATTGAGGAATCATGGAACAGCCTCCCTTATAAGCTGAAGGGGGAGGTTGTTGGGCTGATAGCCCATGAGTTCAGCCCATAGTGGGCTTTAACAACCTATAGACCACCTCATTTTAACCTAAAAACCCTAACCCTTTTAACAAAAGAGGGTGGCGGTTAGGGAAGGAAAAAGAGGGATGTGGTGGCTGCGAAAAATTAGGAGAAAAACTGCAGCAACAAGACAGAAAACTGCAGTAGTAGATACAGAAAACTACAGCAGCAACTTGATTCAAAAAAAGGAGAAAAGGACAGAAAACAAGAGAAGGAAATGGAAGAAGACAAGAACAACGCAGAAAGACTATTCTCAATCATCTAGGCAGTGTTCTCATCTTAGGTTAGATCAGATCTACAGTAGATTCTTGCTATGATTACTTAGGAAAATTTTAGATATTGTGCACAGTGACATAATCCTTGTATCCCAGTTATTCTCTTGTGATTGTTGCTTGGGTTTTGAGCAAGAGACTTTCAAATTTATACATTCATTATTTTTATAGTAGATTTATATAGTGGATTTGTACATTCATTATTTTTATAGTAGATTTGTACATTGATTATTTTTATAAAATAACGCAGAGAGATTGTTCTCAATCATTCATGTAGTATTCTCATCTTAAGTTAGATCAGATCTATAGTAGATTCTTATTGTGATTACTTAAGGAGATTTTGAATATTGTGCACATTGACGTAATCCCTGTATCCCAGTTATTCTCTTGTGATTATTGCTTTGGTTTTGGGCAAGAGATTTTCATATTTGTACATTCATTATTTTTTATAGTGGATTTTCTCTGGTTTGTCCTGTGGTTTTTACCCTTTAAGGTTGGAGAGGTTTTCCATGTAAATCTTAATGTCCTATTTTATTATGATTTTATTTAATTCCGCTGCGTGTTACGGTCTGCTTGTATTTGTTTGTATACAAAGTTTCTTTTTCATTTTATCCCATCAAACACATGGTTCTTTTCTTTCAAAAATAAGCCACACACAGTTCACAATGACATTTGCATAGGTGCCATGTGTTGTGTGTGAGCATGTGTGGAGCACAGTTACTATGATTGATGTCAAAGTAAAATGCAACAAATAGGAAAGGAGTACGTGTTAACCTTCGCGCAATGTCAGCATGATACATATATCCTTGCATCAAGGAGTTTCCTTTTCGAGTTAACTCTCAATTACTTGTTGTCATATTCTTAAGATCTTGGAATGTGTTCATAAAATTCTAACACATCCACATACAAATCTCCTAAAGTAGTCATCAACTTTGACCTTTGTACAAGGATACTGCTATTAAGTTCATTTCGACCTACAATGTGTAAAATATATTATTTAACAATCTAATCAAAAGCAAAAATTCCAGGCCAAACAAGAGTATCCCACCTAAAATCTTGAGCAATAAGCGTATACAACAAAGTAAAAAAGAAAAAAAAAATGGTTAAACCTTCACAAACTTATGGCTTGAATTATGTCTTTGTCAAAAAGAAAAATGACGATATTTTCCTAACTAAAAGTGGATAATTCGATCCTACTACCTCCAACAAATAAAGCCTAGTCCATGTGCAACTATCAGCCTGAACTTGCAGAATCAGCAAAAATCATACAGCCAAGTAGTCCACAAAACGAACAACAATTTTAATCGATACCATAAGGACCCTAAACCCTCCATTCCCAAGCAGAAGCAATACCAAACCATATGTATCCTAAACCTTAACCCAGAACAGGTTTAAAGGCAACGACTTTGCCACAAGAAAAGCATCAATCACACAGTGCAAACATATACGGTGCATAAAGAAACAGAGGAAAGAGTAAAACCGAAAGGGATCGGAGGTGCCCGTCGAGTTCTTCCTCCAGTCGCTGGCCTTTCCCCATGAAGCCCTAGAGTGAAAGCAGCAAGTGTGCGAATGCGGCCGTGAGCGAAAACGAGTTCCGCTGCTTTTATCACAGCCGGACCCCACACGGCTTTGTAACGGCGGGGCACACGCCGTTTTGAAACCCGAAAATTCTTGACCGTCTGATTTTATCCAATCATCAGCTGTTGTATTGTATAGATACGTGGCAGACTCGTATAAATATTATTATAATTCATTAGTAGCAAAAACTATAATTAAGATATTAATTTATATCCATTAAAGTGATGGGTCTTATGGGGCTCCAATAGGTTTAATGTGACCTCTGTCAATTTTGAACATTCAATTCTCTTTTTAATAATTTTAAAAATATATATTTTCTTGGATTTATACATATCGTGAAACAAATACAGGGAGATAAAAATTATCTAGGAGTGCTCCAAATAAGGTGAAAATATATATTTTATATAGTATGTAGATTCGATGTCTTTTTTTTTTTTTTTTCTCATTCAAGTTCCCCACCAAGACTCTTGTCCTTGGGATGAGTTTAAATATTATAAATTTAGCTGAAATTACCTAAGTTATGATGTACTATTTATTAACTTTTTGAACTTAACTGAGATTGCCTAAATCATGATACCCTCTTTCGATATAAGTCCGCAAAGGATCAGTCAATTTATAACCTTGCTCAGGTCCCATATGACCTGTAAAACAAGCGATGGACTAATCCCGATATCTTGCAAAGAAGAAAGTTTTATAAGTAATTCAGCAAATACTTTGAGTGCAAGAGAGGAAGAAGAAAGTAAGGACTTTAGAAATTAAAACGAATAATTACAAGTCCACAAATGACTACTTATCGAGTGTCAAAATGAGATTTTTTCACTCTTAAATCTATGCTTCCATTTTCTTTATTGTTAGTGTAAATTTTAATTATTGATTCCATATATCAAAACTGACTTGCTGTGCTTACTTTTCAGACAAGATATATCAAAATAAACTTACGAAGGTTATTTGTCCAAGATGACTTGATTTTGACTTAACTTTCTCTTCATTTGATTTTTTCACCCTTTAATCTATGCTTCCATTTCCTTTATTGTTAATGTAAATTTTAATTATTGATTCGATATATCAAAACTGACTTACTGTGCTTACTTTTGAGACAAGATATATCAAAATAAACTTGTGAAGGTTACTTATCCAAGATGGCTTGATTTTGACTTGGAGTCTTCTCTTGACTTAGCAAAGGGAGACTTTCTCTTAACGTGGATCTCTCAAGTTGATATTTTCAAGTAAAACTTATGTCGAGAATAATGATGAAAAATAAAACTTAGAAGCTAGTACGTTGAATAAACTTTTACCTACTTTCTCTTTTAAAGAAATTATATCCAAGGAAGTATCTAATAACTATCTTTTTTGTTCGATGTTATGGATCCAATGTGTAATCACCGATAGGAAAAATACACTATATTCCCTTGTATGAGAATGAGAATAAGAATAAGAATTATTTTATGATTCCCTTAATCTTTATTTATATGGTTGAGGAGGTTACAATATTCTCTCTTATGAATTATGATCATTTATTTGAGGATTTAACATCTTGTGACTCCATCCAGGAGAGTTATTCTTTGAAACTTCTATAATGAGGAATAGTTGTAACTCCTATATCATTTTCTGAGTGTAACACCTAATTTCTAATAAAAAAGGGTGAGGATTTATTTAGTGAGGAGTTATTCTTTGTAACTATTTAAGATTCAATCATTACTTATGATTGATCGAATTGACCTAATCTATCATGGGTGGACCTATTTGATCTAGACTATGCTGCTTTCATTTCCCACTCCCATATGATGAATCTAATCCTACCAGTGGTAATTTAAAAATTCATACCCAGTAAAATATGATGTGCAACCTACAAATATATTTCTACTCGGAGCTTTGCTATTAGTATGGATTGTTTGGGAAAAACATATTAAAATAAAATAATTTTTTTTCCTCTTTGTGTATCTTGGTTTCTCATCAAAATACTAACTTGATATCAAAATACAGTAAAACCAAATTTCCACTATCACACAGTGAAACTAAATTTTTAACATGGAAAACGGAAAAAATCACGAGACCGTAGTTTACCTCAAACTTCCACTATCAATAGTAATGATAATAGATTTACAATAAATCTTCTCTAGAATAACTAGAGGATCACAATAACATCAAGAACATAGATCTTGGCTGAAGAATAACATATCATCATCACATATGAGGAGAATTTTAGGTCTCACAAAGTGAGTATAGCAGGAAAGTACCTCAGAGAGGGTAAACTGCATATCAATACTATTAGGATTGTAGAGCTTATTATAAGGATTCTCTGTATAAAATTTGGGCCAAAACTGATAACGTTTGGTCACTGTTCGTCGAGCAGAAAACTCAAAGTCCTAATTTTTCTTCTTTCTTTTCCTCTCTCTACCTTTTCTCTCACCGTCAGTCGTCACATATTGCTGCGCGCTCTCACTACCCTGTTTCACGTTCGTTGCCCTTTTAATTATTAATTTGAGCTCAAAATACCCAATTATCCAAGCCCACATATGGGTTGACCAAATAATTCTCTCCCTCCAACTCATATGATGGGTTGTACTAAGCCCACTCTTCGCCTACATGCTTCAAGCTTTTCCTTAGGTAAAGACTTTGTCAACATATCTGATACATTCTCATTGGTATGTACCTTTTCTAAGTGCAATTCTTTCATCTCAAGCACATCACGAATCCAGTGATATCTCACATCAATATGCTTGGATCTGGAATGGTATATTGAATTCTTAGAGAGGTGAATGACACTCTGATTGTCACAGTAAACAGTATATCCTTCCTGTTTCAAGCCCAATTCTTGTAAAAACATTTTCATCTATAAAGTTTCCTTGTAGGCTTTAGTAATTACTATGTATACTACTTCTGTGGTTGATAGAGCAACATAATTTTGTAACTTCGATTGCCAAGAAAGTGCTCCTCCTGCAAATGTCATTATTGGAATTATTGGAATTAGTATCACCTGCCATGTCTGCATTTGTGTACCCTTCTAACACAGGTTCATCATTGCCAAAACATAAACACAACCTGGAAGTACCTCTTAGATATCTCAATATTCATTTCACTGTTGCCCAATGTTCCTTCCTAGAATTAGAGAGAAATCGGCTGACAACTTTAACTACATGAGCTATATCTAGCATAATACAAACCATAGCATACATCAAACTACCTACTGTAGATAAGTAAGGCACTCTGGATATTTCTCTTTTTTCTTTCTCACTTGTAGGACATTGTTTCAAACTAAGCTTAAAATGACCTACAAGTGGAGAACAAACTGCTTTGGCTTTACTCATGTTGAATCTTTCGAGAACCTTTTCAATGTAAGTCTCTTGAGATAGCCAAATCTTCTTTTTCTTCCTATCACGAAGAATCTTCATGCCAAGTATTTGTTTCACCAATCCTAAGTCTTTCATAGCAAAAGACTTACTTAGCTCTCTTTTAAGCTTTTTAATTTTTTCGACATCATAGCGAACAATTAGCATATCATCAACATATAATAGGAGAATAATGAAATCATCATCTGAAAATTTCTTCATAAACACACAATGATCAGATGTTGTTCTATTATACCATTGGCTCATCATAAAGGAATCAAACTTCTTATACTACTATCTAGGTGCCTGTTTGAGTCCATATAAGCTTTTCCTAAGCTTACACACCAGATTTTATTTTCCCTTGACTTTGAAACCTTCTAGTTGCTCCATGTAAATTTCTTCTTCTAAGTCACCATGAAGAAATGTTGTTTTTACATCAAGTTGCTCAGCTTCTAAATTCAAACGGGTAGCTAAACCAAAAATAACTCGGATAAAGGACATTTTCACAACAGGAAAAAATATTTCTTCAAAGTCAATACTTTTCTTCTGATTGAATCCTTTCAAAACTAGTCGTGCCTTGTATCTTTGTTGTGAGCTATTATTTTCAGTCTTCAATTTGTAAACCCATTTATTCATGAGAGCTTTCTTCTCTTTAGGCAACTTTACCAAGTCATAGGTGTGATTCTTAAGCAAAGATTTCATCTCTTCTTGCATGACTTTAACCTACTCATTCTTATGCTTATGTAGAATAGCTTATTGGTAAGTGTAAGTTTCTAGCCCTCCCCCGTATGTAAGCATAACATACTCATGTGGAGGATATCTAGTAAATGGTTGTCGCTCTCTAGTGGATCTTCTCAATGGAATCTCAACTTGTGGTGGAGGTGCTTGTTCAGTTGGTTCAGCATCATCAACTGTAGGTGTATCATCACTTACATTTTCACCACAATCTTCTTGTTCATCTCCTCATGATCATCATGAACTACAGGTGAAGAAACTGGACCCAAACTCCAAAAAATATAAATAGAGGTTTTTGGCTTCTCAACATTATCACCATCATGAAATAATTGGTCTTCAAGAAATACAACATCTTTGCTTCTAATAATCTTCTTGTTCACTGGATCTCATAATCTGTACCAAAACTCTTCATGACCATATCCTAAGAAGATATATGTTTTTGCTTTATTATCAAGCTTGGACCTTTCATCTTTGGGAATATGAACAAATGTTTTACACCCAAAGACTCTCAAGTGATTATAAGATATATCTTTTCATTTCCATACTCTCTCTAGAACATCACCTTTCAGAGGAACTGATGGAGAAAGATTTGTTAGGTTAAATGTAGTTCTCATAGCCTCCCCCAAAATGACTTAGGTAACTTGGCATGGGAAAGCATACATCTAATTCTTTCTTCAATGGTTATGTTCATCCTTTCTGCCACACCGTTCTGCTGAGGAGTTTTAGGAACTGTTTTCTCAAGCCTGATACCATGAAACCTGCAATAATTCTTAAAAGAACCCTATACTTGTCACCATTATCTGATCGAACACACTTTAGCTTTCTGCCAGTTTCTTTTTCAACATTGACATGGAACTCTTTGAAAACATTGAGTACTTGGTCTTTAGATTTCAAAGCAAAAGCCTAAATTTTTCTAGAATTATCATAAATAAAAGTAACAAAATAAAGAGCACCTCCAAGAGTTCTAGTTTGCATAGTACAAACAACAGTATGAACTAAATCAATAACATCTGATCTTCTAGATGATGGATATGTATGAAATTCAACTCTATGTGTTTTTTCAACTAAGCAATGATCACAAGATTTAAGAGATGTACCTTGCAACTTTGGTAAGAACTGCTTTCTAGGAAGAGTTTGAAGTCCCTTCTCACTAATATGACCAAGCCTCTTGTGCCAAAGATCTATACTTTCACCCTTCTGAATTGCATTAATCTCTCCTTTATGTAACTTAGCTTTCATGATATAAAAAGAGTTAAGCTTCTTTTCTCTTGCCATAATTAGAGAACCTTTAGTGAGTTTCCATTTGCTTTCACTAAGATAATGTGCAAAGCTCTCATCATCAAGTCTGCATGTAGATATCAAGTTAAGACGAATATCTGGAACATGTCTTACATCTTTGAATATCAATTTGGTCCCAATACTAGTCTCCAAGCAAATATCTCCAATACTCATAATCTTAGATGTACCACTATTTTCCATTTTGACATTACCAAAATCACCAGCAATATAAGATATGAAGAAATCACCATTAGAAGTGACATAAAATGAAGCACCAGAGTTAGTTACCCAGTTACCGTCCTGAGTTGCAAGACTGACATAATCATCATCACAAATAATAATGATATCACCTTCAACAGCAACTGTATTGGTCTCTTTCTCATTTTTCTTCCTTTCATTTCGTTCTCGCTTCCAAAACCTACTCTTTCTTTATGTGACCTGGTCTGTTACAGTGAAAACATTTGATATCTCTTCTAGACTTGGATCTTCCTCTATAACCATGTGAATTTCTGTTATGACTTCTTCTACGTCTTTCTTATTTTTCAGTAATAAGTTCCCCAGAAGAAGATTCACCCTGTTCTTTTCTTCTAGCATCTTCATTTAGCAAATTGTCTTTAACCACATTTATAGTTAGAGTCCCCTCAGGCATGGAGTTACAAATTATCACCACATACGTTTTCCAACTTTCTAGTAAAGAGCTGAGAAGTAATAATCCTTGCATCTCATCATCTATATTCATTTTTATAGCAACCAGCTTGTTTGCAAGACTCTGAAATAGGCTTATGTGCTCAACAATATTATCATCATCTTTATACTTCAAATTTACTAAGCCTTCTGAGGAGACAAATTATATTTCTCATTATCTTTTTCATCAGAAATATGCTCATGCAAGTTTATATCCATCCATCCTCTAATATAGGCAATAGCTTTTCTATGTTGAACTTCTCATTCCTCATCATCCATAGTAGAAGATTTATCTTTAACCTTGATGGGCTTATACAAATCTTTGTAATAAAGTAAATCTTCCATCATATGCCTCTAAGTGGAATAATTTGATGAGTTCAATTTAATTATACCATCTGACTGCTCCATTTTAATCACACAAGAAAAAACTAGCACCAAATAACCTGTTGCTTTGATACCACTTGTTGGGAAAAATATGTTAAAGTAGAATAATTCTTTTCCCTCTTTGTGTATCAAAATGGATTCCTCATTAAAATACCAACTTGGTATCAAAATACAAATATCAACCAGAGCAGCATAAACAATAGAGCAATAAATCAATTACACAGTGAAACCAAATTTTTAACATGGAAAACCCAATGCGGAAAAACCACGGGACCGTAGTTCACCTCAAACTTCTACTATCAATAGTAATAATAACAAGTTTACAATAAATCTTCTCTAGAATAACCAGAGGATCACAATAACATCAAGAACATAGATCTTGGCGCAAGAATACCATATCATGGATGAATCTCATCAAAAAGAGAATTTTATGTCTTATAAAATGGGTATAGTATGAAAGTACCTTAGATAGGGTAAACTACAGATCAACACCGTTAGAATTATAGAGTTTGCTATAAGGATTCTCTGCATAAAATTTGGGTCAAAACTAATAACGTTTGGTCACTGGTCGTCAAGCAGAAAACTCAAAGTCCTATTTTTACTTCTTTCTTTTCCTCTCTCTGCCTTTTCTCTCACCGTGCATGCCACAGTTCGCTGCGCACTCTCGCTACCCTATCTTATATTCGCTGCCCTTTTAATTATTGATTGAGCCCAAAAGGCTCAATTGTCCAAGCCCACGTATGGGCTGAACCCAACAAGGATCACATAATAACTCAAGGCTAATAACATATTTGTCGTTGAGGCTATGTTATTATGCTTCAAGATTGACATACACAATCCCTTGAGGCTATGTTATTATGCTTCAAGATTACTTCTTTTTGTGCTATTATATCTCTAGCAAAGTTGTATATAGTATCAATATATTTCATTTTTAATGATACTTAGATCCTTCTATGGGCAAAATTCACTTGGTTATCGCTAAACATAGTCATTGGATTGGACGCTTTATTCATAATTACTAAATTCTTTAGAAATCTCTTTAGTTAAATAACCTCTTGTGCTGTAACTATGCATGATATAAGCTTT
The DNA here is from genome assembly GCA_001649415.1 of Musa itinerans. NCBI lineage: Eukaryota > Viridiplantae > Streptophyta > Magnoliopsida > Zingiberales > Musaceae > Musa > Musa itinerans. The sequence goes on from LVTN01000165.1 coordinate 365,100, forward strand.
ACTTCTACATCTGATAAAGCAACATACATTTGTTTCTTGTTATTCCAAAAGATAACACTATTATTTAAAAGAAATAAAAATTTAGAAGTTGATTGTGTTCATTAAGATCGCTAGCCTAATCAATATCTAAATAATCATTAAGATTATCGTAATGAATAATCTATAGTGCCTTTTAAATATATTATTATTCTCTTGACTATTTTTCAATGCATCTCTTTAGGGTTTGATTGATGATGACTCACTAATCCCATGACCTAGTATATAACTACCAATAACACTCTTGTAAGAGATTTTTTTTTTTATGGAATTCTTTTCTTCTAAAATCTTCATATATATTTTGAGGTTTAGGCTCTCACTTTTTACTATAGAAGTGTTTATGAGCTTATATATATATATATATATATATATATATATAGCTTTTCCTATATCCTTCATCTCAAAGTAAGAGGACAATCATCTTTGATGGTAAACTCTTTGTTATTCAAGTAGGATATCATCTACATACAAAGATAATATTACAAAATTATCTCCTAAATATTTAATATACATACAATGATCCTCTTCCATCATTGTAACTTGTAGAAGGTTACGACATGATAAAATCTCAAATACTATTGCCTAGATGAATGTTTAAGCTTAAGTTTGCACATTTTATAGTCTATGAAACCTATATGTTATTCTATGTAGATCATCTTCATCTAATTCTTCATTGAGAAAAATTGTCCTAGCATCTATTTAATGCAATTCTTAATCAAGGCTTACCACCAAAGCCAGAATTACCCTGGCAAACCTCACTATTGAAGGAAATGTCTCATAGTAGTCTATATCGTCTTATTGAGTATAACCCTTAGTAATAAGATGTGTCTTATACCTTTCAATGACCTCATCATAATTTTATTTTTATTTTATTTTAAAAAATCATTTATTTCTAGTGGCCTTAAAATCTATTGAGAGTTCAACCAAATCCCAGACTAGATGTCTCTCTAGACTTCATCTATTTTTTTATTATTTTCATCCATTTTTCTTATTCAGGGTATGGGTATGAGCAAGCCTCATTTATATTTCTAGGTTTATTATTATCACTATGAGAAATCATAAAGACACCTCTCTCAATTTCAAAATAACATCAAGGTATATTCTTTCAACTGCTTCTAGGTAATAATTGATCTTATAACAATATTTTTTTAAAGAAATATTACTCCTATTTGATTCAAAATATGGAGGTACCTTTCAAGACCTTCAATCTCATCTTTTTTAAAAAATTATTCTTTAAGAATGTGACATCACCTTCCTCTTATTCATGGATGAAAACATATCCTTTGGAACGTTTTGAGTGTTTTATAAAGATACATTTCTTTCCTCTCAATCCTAATTTGCCAAATTTATGAGAGGAATCATGAACATAAGTTGCCAACCCTTAGGGTCGAAGATTACTTTAAGTCGGGCTTCTTATTTGTCCATAATTCAGAACGAGTGATGTTAACTAATTAAGATGTTACTCTATTAAGCATAATAGATAATATTTTTTAATGCATCTCCCCAAAATAAGATGGGAAGATTTACTTAGGTCATTATAGATCAAATCATTTCTAATAAAGTTTTGTTTCTTCTTTCTATTATACCATTTTGCTACCAAGTTCTTAGAATGGTTAACTATGCATCATACGATCCTTTAAATTATCCCGATAGATGCTCATGCCCACCGCTGGTTCTTAGAACCCAAATGGTCATACCTAATTTATTCTTAACCTGATTAACATAGTGTTTGAAGCATTTCAATGCATCTAATATATGAGAAATCAAATAAATATGATTGTATCAAGTGTAATCATCTATAAATATGATAAGAAATGAAGGCCATTCACATTTACAAGATTACATATGTCAATATATATTAATTGCAATAGAACCTCTACTCTAATTATTGTTTCCAATGGTTTTCTAGTTATTTTTTCCACTAGGCAATGTTAATAGACCCTCTTTAGCTAATCAGTTCATTCTTTCTTAGCCAATATGGTCCAATGGAACATGTCATATTTTTACATCAATACTATTATTTAAATGAGCAGTTACCAAAAAAAAAAAAATAGATTTATTAATCATGCTATATTTTATATCTAGGATTATAAAACCATAACCATAATAACAAGTTCTCAAAAATATATTAACACCACCATCATGAAAATTCGAATTTATTGTTAACTTAAAAAGAATCGAAACAAAAATAAAATTTTGATGAGTATCCAGAGTATATAATAAATACATCACGAAGGAAAAGAGCATGAGGATCCCACAAATCCAATTTGCTAGTAACAATTCTCCTTACTTCCAATCTGAAGTTATTTTCTACATAAATCTACTTTCAATTTATTCGTCGATACTTTTGGAACTCTAACTATACGTTCTACTATAGCTAAGTCTACAGATTTAGTTAATATAAAATAATTATTATTATAAATAAAATTATTTTTAGTGTTTGACCTACTCTCTTACCCTTCGCTTAAAACTTCCACTTGCATTTCTTATTTAAGAATCGACGTGAGCACATTTCGATAACAAGGGATTGTTCCAATAGTTTACTAGCCGCTATACACTTTTCTACTGGCTTTTAAATGATATGTTATGTCTCCAAATATTTGAACATTATTATTATGCATCATATTTATAATTTTATTGATAAAGATATTTAGTCTCATGATAAATTAGTAGAGAAATTAATGACTTATAAATCCATCGGATCACCCTTATACTTAAAGGCTCCTTTTGGAGGTCACGAGCTTTGAAAGAATAAAATCGTACCAGTATACCCATCGCTCAAAGTAAATAATTTCTCGCGAGTCTAAGAGATTGCACCAATGGTCGATCAAATGTTTACTTATTATATTGATATTAGAAAAAGGGTCTTGAACCCTTAGCTCTTGTACGAGAGGGGGCACCGATAAAGATATTTAGTCTCACATTGGTTGATGAGTAGGAGAACCAGTAGCTCATAAGTTAACCAAGTTATCATTCTTAAAAATATTTTTTAGAGTTTATGAATTTCAAAAGGAGAAAATTGTGCCAATATGCTCACCGCCCAAAGTAGGTAATTTCTTATGAGCATATGAGATTGCACCAATTATCAATCAAATGTTGATTTATGATATATGTTCTTAGTGTTTATGCAAGGATTGGATGACAACATGAATCTATTGTTCATCGATATCTTATCATGTTTGAGACCTCCCTTGTATCATCGGTTTGTTATGTAAGTGTCAAAGTTGATTGTTAGCCTTGTTAGCTTAGTGGTAGAAGTATCAACAAACTTTTCATAAGGCTTACCACATTTAATAAGCAATCATATAGTGTTCAAACTCACAAATATGAGATTTTATGATGTCAAATCTCATAATTATCACCATTCAGTTCAACCACAATAAGTTATACTACACAAAGACATGGAAAGTTACTAGCAATATTGTCATGTGAATACACATTATTTTATCATTATATTTTAGATTAAATTAATGAAACTGGACATTAGAAAATAAAATTGAAAGTCATCTTTTGTTCCTTTATTAGTCCAATGTCTAATTCCATCAATTCAATTTAAATAACATAATTTTTTTTTCACTTTTAACTATAATAGAAAATTTTTCATGCCTCGAATGCATACATGACATAAAATGATAGAAATAAAAAAATTAATATCTCCAAAGTGAAGATATTATATATATATATATATATATATATATATAATAAATACTCTTACTAAATAAAAAGGAGCTCAACCCCTTAAGGTTATGGTAGACATCAGAGTAAAAGTTTTTATTTTGGAACAACTGTAAGATATAAGATTTTTTTTAATAGAATCAAAAAAATTACTCTTATTTTTTAGAAAAATATATCTTTCATCCTACAAGTCCTTTTGGGGTGTTGAAGGTTATGATGAAGTACTTTAATATAAAAAAATTAATACTAATTTTCTCTGATACCAATATTAAGAAATAAAACTTCAAAATCTCTTTTATCACAAGTAAAAACAATTTCCACTCGGTCACCGTCTCCATCTCCTTCATAAACCAGGTCACCGTCTCCATCTCCTTCATAAACCAAAAGGTCATCTAACCATGGTGTTTGACGATCCACTAATCCCAAGAAAGAAATTAGATATTAATACTGGATTTCTTACTCAACCACGAGAGTTTAAGTTTCTAATAGATAGATAGGGCATGTAATTTCAAATGTCAAATATATGGATATGCATTAAACTGAAAACAACATGAAATGTGAAAAAATATGAATATCTTAAATATCTAAAGAGAATTATGAAAAAAGATATAAATCAATAATTATTGATCGCTACTTTTCCAATTTATTCATTATAATAAGGCTTATTTGATTTAAATTAAATTAAGTGTTAATTGTTTTCTTGATCTTTATAAAGATTTCACAACATGATATTTTCATATCAAAAGTTGCGGATGCCCCCAAATCATCACTGGATTTACGAGTTCAGCATTCTATTACCATCCATCAACTTGGTTTATATATTCATATATGAACTTTTAATTATCTTTGGCTTTATATTTAATGCATCACATAAAACTCCTAAATCATAGTCCAACTTAAGGATCAGTTTTATCATAGCACAAATTAGAAGAATTAAATAAAATAAATTGATTTAGAAAGCTTTGGCTCATCTTAGTAAGTACCATATATAGAGGTCTCATATAAGTTTAATCCATGGGCTCACTTAGTGGGTCTTTAAGAGAGAGGAAGTATCAAGAGAAGAGACAATGAGTCCCTTTGATGAATGTTGGGTTGACAAATGTCTGTAATTAGAATGAAATTATTTGAAGAATTAGGATTAGAAATTCAAACAGGTCATTGGTGAATTAGGATTTATGTATCTTTAGATTTTAGATGAGAAAAAGACATAGAAAAAAATATTTTAAGTGTGTTAGATAACAAATATGTCGTGGCTGGTGAGTCAGCACGGTTAGGTCCGCGGGTCAATGCCGGGAACTCTCTGTAGGGTGATTGATTCACGATTAGGTCTGCGGGTCAATGTCGGGAACTCTCTGTAGGGTGATTCGAATGATGAGGTGACCGAGCCCTCGAGAAGGAGTGCTGGTTGGCGTTGGTCGGGGTCGGGGCTGATTGACAACTCCTCACTATTGAGCGGATCGCGCTCCCGTGCCGAGTCCCTCGCCGTCAATGAGTGGTCGTCCTCCTGTAAAAAAAAGACGACGTCGGGTGGTACCCGGTTGTGGCCCCTCCGACGAGCAAGTTAGTAACGAGAGGGATTGCTTTTTCCCTTCTTTTTTTGTTTCTTGTCTCTCCCCTTGGCCGGAGACCGGTCAGGGGTTTTATACTATGGCGCGAGGGTTGATGGTACGTCAATTCGATATCGTCGCTGACCCTCAAGAGATGAGACGGCCCTTCTGACCGATCGTCGTTCTAGGACGTGCAGAATGGTGTCAGACGGCATCGCCCCGAGCTCCCGGGACGGGACGTGTGGAGTAGGTTCTGATTTGACGTGCAGCATCGGTTGTGACGTGTCCAGGCTGCTAAAATATACCGTATCAAAGTGCTCCTAAAATGTTTTTATGGTAGATTTGGAAAGGTTATGAGAGTTTCTTTGAGATACATGATTTCGATGCTTGGATTTCCGAGTGACCGTAAAATGCGTTGACTTGTGACTTGAGAGGGTGGATGAGATGTACTGCGCAGTTCACTGTTCCACATTCATCATGAAGGTCAAGCCACGTTCAGATTCAATATTCCATGACTGTGTTTGTGTCCTAATATTACTTCCACTTCCTTTCTCCGTCGAAGACAAGTCTATACTGACCATGGAAGAATCTTATCACATTTCTATGCAAGTACCTTTCGTCTTCTTGCTAAAGAAGAAGCATCTGTTGTCCTGCAACAATCGACGGTTGCTGCTTTGTTCCTTTGGATACTTGGGTGCTGGTGACTTGTTCTTCCATGAATCATCACCTTCTTTATCATCATTGTGAGAACCTAATTGCAAAGGCATGTCACTTCATGGAGTTTTGGCAGATACCCACTTATCTTCATCCGATTGAAACAAGGTTTAGGTATGACAGAAGAAAGTAGCTGCCTCTTCCTACCTACCAAAAGAAAAGGAAGATGAGCATCGGGCACACCTAATCTCCTTGCTCATGTTCTTTGACATCAACAAGGAATGTCAAGATAAGGTGAGCTAGATTCCTGTCGGCTGAATAAATGAGGATAGATAATACCAGCAAGACGAGCATAATCCTGCGTGAATGAGATGATTTAGGTTGAAGAAACTGTTGCTGAAACATCCATCTCTTAAAACTATGATTCCTCCATCATCGGAGCAGAGAGTTGTAAGCGAATGCTTAATTTGAGTGTGATCTTAGAACTCTTAGGAAGGATAATCTAATTCTTTCCTTCTTTCTTATTCTTCTTCTTCTATCAAAATGAAGAATAATTTAATTCTTTCCTCAGATTTCTAACATCTACCTTGGCTGGACATGGAGGAGCTTTGTTCGTCGTTTTCCCCAGCGGATAGGCTTTGAACTCGTTTCACATCATTCTCGTCATCATATCTACCGAGGAAGGGGAGGGGAGGATGAAGCTGGGCGTCCTCACCACTTACCGACTTGTCTTTTGTCGCGCCCGCGTGGCCCATAGGAAGGCGACAAAATGTCCATCACCATGCGGGACCCGAGGCTTTGCCATTGGCTGATAGACGCGTGGCGTTTGGTACACGTCCCATTGTCGGAGAATTGACTCACCGTGGCTGGCGCCTTTGTCGCGTAGCTGTCAAAAGCAGCCAACGAAGGGAACATTAAATAAAGAGAGGAAAGCACTTCCCGGCGCAGGTTAGCGAGGCCGGCGCACGAGGGCGGACGGTGGTCGCCTCGCGTTCCTCCTCTGCATATGTAGTGCATATGTGGCTCTGCAAATGATCTCCAGTGGTTGAATTGGACTGGTGCTGAGATATTAGGCTTCTGTGGAAGCCTACTTGGTGTGGGGACACAGCACGGAGCAGCTCTTAAATGGATGAATGGATAGATACTATTCGTCTCTCGATCTAATCAAACACGTCTTTATCTGCTTAGCGTTACACGGCAAGCTGTCGTTAGCTGCCCCCATGACACAGCTCATAGTGTACATAAAACTTGAAGCTAGACAACAAGTCTTTCTTGTCAAATCCGGTGCTTTGGCTTGCTGTCTCCATCATGCCATGCCATAAAGCTGGGCTTCTTTGAATTAAGCATGAAACAAGTGAACAGTTGGTATCAAAAGCAGCTTCCAACTTTGCCAAAGCACCAAACTCCAACCATCGAAGAATTAACTAAGAGCGCGGACACACACACACACACACACACACACACCATGACCAATATAGGCTGTCAATGAGTCTTCCCTCTCACCAAGGACACTGTGACCGGGTCCAGCTGACCTTATACTGCTTCTTACAAGCCTGTAATGGAGGGAGACTGTGCCAAGAGCTGTCACTGCCGAGGGAGGAGGCTTTAGCTTGTGGGTTGCAGGTGTGACCAGGGAGAATGGTGCAGCAGGTACCAGGAACTGTGCATGATTGGCATGCGATGCGTCCTCATTGATTTGTCTTTGTCTCATTTAGGGGGTGATCCATGGAAATATATAGTGTGCCGTCTATCCAAGTTCTCCATGTGAATGCATAAAGAGCTGCTTAGTTTTCAGGAATGATAATTTAGTAGTTAGTGATCCACAGAGTCCTGTGAATCTTTTATCTTTCAAAGCTTATTATGGTGACGTTTAAGAACTGCAATCAAAACTTCATCTTGCCGACCAATCCGATATATGTCACCGCTTGATTCATCATCGAGTCACTTCACTGTCAATTTAACGTATACAGCCTTCATGTCTTCGATGAGCCTCATGGATCGACAACTGGAAGCCATTTTTCTTCCAGGGTTGGACGTCAAGGTGAAAGCAACATTCGATGAATCCTCGAAGTCATTCCACAGTCTGACCGATGCAAGTCACCCCACGCTCCAGTAAGCTTCCAATGGCCATTCCATTATGGTCTTAGGCGACGACAAAAGACTAATAATTGTGCACCATTAGAGCTGTCTTCCACGAACGGTGAAGTTTTCTGTGATTTTATTGGGCATTTATTGGTATATAGATGCATCCTGTTGTCATAAAATATTACTGCTCAAGAATCAAAGATCAAATAAGCTGCATTCAAGAAAAAGAGATCTAATTATAAGCTGCTGTGATGACCACAGGAACAGTACCATATGGGAACACTTACAAGAACAGGAATCCGAATCAAAATCTCATACCATTCATCCAGGTTAGAAAAATACGTCCAAGTCATCTGAAGAGTCCAATATGGGACACCTATCAAATCCAAATCAAGATCCTGAGCTCGGGGCTCAATCAGGCAAACACCACTCGACGACCTGAATTAAATATTAAAATTGACAGTAATGATATGTAAATGAATGTATATTAGCGGAAAAAGAATTATTGGTTTAGATGGAGAAGGTGGTCAGTGGCATTGTTGTAAATGTAGTGAAATGACGAGGGCGATCCCAGAAGGAAGCACGGGTTCTGCGAGTCATTCGGATCGGCGAGGAATGGACGACGACGTGGCATCGAGAATTCCGTTATCCGACCAAATGATCGGTGATGGAGTCCACGACACGCGTCGATCAGAAACTTCCTCTTGTAAGATGTAGCATCAAATGTTACAAACACCTGATCCTCGTCCCCTTGCTTCTACCCACTCGTACGACGATATTAACATCAGAAATAAACTAATAATTGTCGAAATTGTTTTTCTTTTCTCTCTCTTCTCTTCTCCACTGAAGAGCAGGAAAGCTCAGCTCGTATTATAATATACGAGATCCGAGGAGGAGAGAAATCGACAGTGCGGATAGGCTATCTCCTTCGGTCGCCTAAGAATACGGTCGAGGAGAGTCCAAGCTTGGCTGAGGGGCGAGAAGCGGAAGCGGAAAGATTGCATCTTGGGTTGGTTTCTCTGTCGAATAGGTTCTGGCGATTTTTGTTCGTTTGAGTTATTGGTGTGAAATTTTGTGGTTTCTTTTGGCAAGTTGGGGTTCGGGAGAGGAGACTTGGTGAAAATTGTCATAGTTTTGGTGGAAAAGACGGTCATGAACTTGGTTCTGTCGGGTTCCGTAGCAGTAGGGTTTTGAGTTGAGGGAATTGGTTGAGATCGGACGGAGTTATATTTTTATTTTCTTTTACCTTTTTCTGGTTGGATTTTCTTAGAGACTTCGGTTAATGAATATAGGTCGGACTTTTGAGGGTTTTGCGGCTGCTTTTGATCGAGTTTGAGAGGAGAAGAAATTTCTTGGTGCTCTATCCTGTGCCGGCAATTTCTTCGTTCTCCAATCGCATCAGTTGTACTCGAAAGGATGGTGAGCGGTCTGACTCCAGATTTCTTCACGGTGTAGAGTTTTAGGTTTTCTGTTTCATTTCCGTATCAAAATCCCGCCTTGTGTGAAGCGGTCTAAATCTTTTAGGTTCATGGTGCTTTCGTCTCCTTTTTGATTCCTTATACTGATTCCTCGTTGTCTTGTCTCAGGAACGAAATATGGAGGATATGAAGAATTGCCTTGCGTGAAAGGTGAGAGGTTTCGTAAAAATTTCTTCTGTTCTTGGGAAAAAGTTTTAGGTGATGAAGGCAATTTTCTTTCCCAATTTTATTTACCAGAAAATCGGCTCTTTTCGCAGCATTCTTGAAAGACTAACTAGAATTGCCCTTGCCCGTGATCGTGTTCGACGAAGCCATGAAAGGATCATCGATGAAGGACAGTGACAAGTGCCTGGACTCCCAGCTCTGGCATGCTTGTGCCGGTGGGATGGTTCAGATGCCGGCCATGAACTCCAGGGTCTACTACTTCCCCCAGGGTCATGCAGAACATGCCCAAGGGGTTGTGGACTTTGGGAATCTGCGGCGGATTCCACCTTTCATACTCTGCCAAGTTACCACGGTCAAGTTCATGGCTGATCTGGAAACGGACGAGGTTTTTGCCAAGATCCGGATGGCCCCCATCAGGAGTGGCATCCCGGACTACATCGAAGATGAAGGATTGGTTCCGGAGATGAACGAAATCGTTGTGCATGAGAAGCCCACTTCTTTTGCCAAGACATTGACCCAATCGGATGCAAACAATGGTGGTGGATTTTCTGTTCCTCGCTACTGTGCGGAGACCATCTTCCCCAGGTTGGACTACACGGCAGACCCTCCTGTGCAGAATGTAATCGCAAAGGATGTACATGGCAAGGTGTGGAAGTTTAGACATATATACAGGGGAACACCTCGCCGACACCTGCTCACCACCGGATGGAGTAACTTTGTAAACCAGAAGAAACTTGTGGCTGGGGATTCCATCGTGTTCCTTAGAGCAGAAAATGGGGACCTCTGTGTTGGTATACGGCGTGCCAAAAGAGGTGGGGTTGGCGATAGCCCAGCGACGCAATCAGCATGGAGTCCCCAGGGCAGAAATGGTGCGTCCAGCTATGGTGGCTTATCTGCCATCCTGACGGAGGAAGAGAGCAAATTGATGAGAGGTAATGACAGTCATTCTGTATTCATCCGAGGTATAAGGGGAAGGGGCCAAGTGAGGGCAGACTCTGTCGTTGAGGCAGCAACACATGCAGCAAATGGGCAGCCTTTTGAGGTTGTGTACTACCCTAGAGCCAGTACGCCGGAATTTTGTGTAAAGGCCGCAGCTGTAAAAGCAGCACTGAGGATCCAGTGGTATCCAGGGATGAGATTCAAGATGGCTTTTGAAACTGAGGATTCATCAAGGATTAGTTGGTTCATGGGAACTATATCTTCAGTTCAGGTTGCAGATCCCATAAGATGGCCTAATTCACCATGGAGACTTCTTCAGGTATCATCTTTATTCAGCATGCATTTCTCTTGTGAGCAAAATGTGCAGTCTTTTAGGTTTTATGTTGTTTATTTGTTTATCTTTTCTTCTTGTTTTCAACTTCAATTATCAAATGTGTGCTTTAGCACTTTCTGATTGAGATCATCCATGTTGATACATCAGAATCTAACTCAAAATGCAGTTGGCATGTCTTATTCTTTTTTCTCTTCAGTCTCACTATCATTTCACTTATGTATGTTTTGTTGTGGCTTTTTTTTTTTGGTTATGAAGTTGTTGTGAAGAAATACTTGAGGAATATCTCAGGATGAACTTTTACCACATCGGACATGTGGGAAGATTTTTTTTTTGCAAAGGGTAAGTGGCGAAAGCGGGATTCGAGCCTAGGATCTTGTGATAAACTATTAAGATCTTTACTATCTATGTTGACACTTTCCCATGTGGGAAGACTTGACTTAGCTTATTAAGAGCCAGATGAATATACTATTATTAACTTGGCTCGAGTATTTTTGGTCAGCGGGTTAAGAATGAGTGAGTTATCTCAGTGGACTGTGTTGTGACAAATGGAACCATATCAGATCTAGTATTGGATACTACGATGTAGGGTCCTAGTAGGAAAATACTATCTATAATCTTTGATTAGGACAGTATTAAATTAGGATTTGATATTTTGGACCAATGGTTCAACTCATCAAGTTGATGGGTCAATTGTCCCATTGGATAGAATCATATGACATTGGTGATGCAGTTGATTGTAATTCTTGATGTATATAATTGCAGGGACTAGTATAAGCTTTTGGCAATCATTTTGTCCTATAATATCATTACTCTTTACTATTTTTATTATATGATGATGTTATATTATTGACGTTAACAGCAGTACAAAAATGACCTGCTTTATTTCATTTTCAACTCTATGGCTTTGTTGGAGTCAAAGAATAAGGCTTCTCTCTTTGGAAAACATTGTGCTTATAATTTGAAGTGTCTGTCTCTTGTCGATAGGCCATGATGCTTATATGAGTGTGAACACTGATGCAGACCTGGATGGTTGTTAGAATAAGCATGCAGGATTAGTTACATACTCCTGTAACTAATCCTAGTTCATACTCCTGAAAGTTGTATTAGTTACACTATCTGCAATATATTGGTATTAGGAAAATGCATTTTTTCACAACAACCTAGAATTACATCACGTCGAGAAGCAATACTTTTAAACTATGAAAGAACTGATCTTAAATTAGACGTTTCTTTCTGGTGAAGTGCAAATTTCTTTTTGGCAGAGACAATTGTAAACTCTCATTAATCAATGGGTTTGAACTTTGCTGAATTATTAACATCTCTGCTCATTTAACAAAGGGAAAATATAATTCCTTTATGGTTGTCTATTTGTTGACTATGCAAGGGAAAATATGAGTCCTAGTTGTGACATGGACAACTTTGATTCCCTCTTCTATCACAAATATGGCTTCCTTAAACCCTGAAGTTGTGCTTGCGCGTTCTGTCAAATAATTGATGCTCATTGAATCTGCATGCCAAAAGTGACTCTATTGCATGATAGTTTAACAACTCTTTGTTTTTTTCTTCTTAACGCCTTTCTACCCAAGTTTCCTTCTGTTTTTTTCATTTGAGAATGCTAATTATCCATTGAAATGGTTTTACAGGTGACATGGGATGAACCAGACCTCTTACAGAATGTCAAGCGTGTGAACCCATGGCTAGTTGAACTGGTTTCAAACATGCCAGCCATAAATCTTGGACATCTCCCACCACCCATAAAAAAGCAACGCGTTCTCCAGCAACCTCCATTTGAAGGTCAATTTCCAGTACCAATGGTCTCTGGAACCCCCTCCGTCCCAAGGGACAGCCCCTATTGCTGCTTCTCTGACGGCGCTCCTGCAGGCATACAGGGAGCCAGGCATGCACAATTTGATATATCTTTATCAGATCTCCACCTCAATAAACTGCAGACGGGTTTGTTCCATGCTGGGTTTCACCGGCTTGATCATGTCACTCCACCCTCGAGGATTTCCACGGGTGTTATTGTTGGCAATCCCGCTATTCATGACAAGGTGTCATGTTTGCTAACAAGCGGTCATCCTTCTCAGGGCCTGAATAAATCATGTAACGGAAAACTGCCACAGTTGGTGCTATTTGGCCAGCCAATACTGACTGAACAACAGATTTTGTTGTGCAAATCTGAGGCTATGATCTTCGATGATGCTACTGGAACCAGCTCATCAGATGGGAATCTCAAGAAGGCAACGAATGTGTCTGATGGTTCTGGATTTGCAATAAATCATAAGGGCCCTCTTGAAGCATTCGCTCATCGCAGGGATCATCGAGCTTTGGAGCTTATTATCGAGGCTGAGCACTGTAAGGTATTTATGGAATCGGGGGATGTTGGTCGTAGCCTTGACCTCTCTGTCTTTGGCTCATATGAAGAACTATATGAGAGGCTTGGTGATATGTTTGGAATTGAAAAATCAGAGATGATAACCCATATGTTTTACAAGGATGCAGCTGGTGCACTTAAACACGCTGGAGATGAACCTTTCAGGTGAGCTTCTTGATTGCAGTCTTCACCATTTGCAGAAAGCAAATTCCTTTCCTCATGTCACTGCAATATGCCACTTACTCATGCCTGCAGTCCTTTAGATGATATTTGGAGTTCCCTAAATGTTTTTGACTCATTTTCTTCCTGACTGACTCCAGCCTTTTTACGGCATATTTTCTTGTGTTGCAGTAACTTCATGAAGACAGCCAGAAGACTGACTATATTAACCGATTCAGGAAACGCAACTCAGCGGGGTAGGGAAAGTCTCTTGCCGATTGTATAGTTGAACAGACCTCTTCTCAAAGTACCAACATCATAGGCATGCCATTCTTGGATGCTGTTTTTTCAATGATTCCAAAGCCATTTTTCTGTATAAAATCAGTTCCCAGTATGAACTTTTCAATTGGAGACAAATTATTATCAACTTTAGCAAAACGGTTGGTCGATTCTCTGACTGAGAGAGTTGATGACCAGTTCTTATAGTTTTAGCTGGCCTACTACTTTTTTTTTTTGTTGTGCAGAGAGATGAAAACATTATGTTTTATACTTGGTTAGTGTAAATTTAGTCAACTCAAAATAGTTGGCGTTGAGCTGGAATGCTAGTTGGCCATAATGTTGCTGAAAAGAATGCAGATTCTGCAGATTTCATTAGCTCGTTATAATTATCCCAGTTCCATGTCAGTATCACATGGATCATTTTTTGAAACTTGGAAACACTTAAGACTGGAATCCAGGTTCTACTGCTGCTCGCTGCCCAGGGTGTTACGAATTCAGATGATTGAAGACTAATTGGCATATTTCTCATTGCATTAGTTTTTAGCAGCCATCACCGCTGCCTGAATCAACTGAAGAGAGGCTTGGAAGCTGCAATAGAAGATTTTCAATGCTTAAGAAGCTGCCATTCATCCAAGTTGAGTTCATGCTTCAATAACCATCATATCTTTTTTGTCAAGAAGGTATGTAGATTCTTGTCCCACCACACTTGCATTCTGTGACAGAGAAGTGGAGTATTAAACACACAAGCAGTATGTTCCAAATATGAACTGTTTCATTGGTGCAAGTCTCAACAACAGAGTTCTCAACTCCTGGAAAAGTTAGATTTGTTGAAAGAAATGTTCCAGCAAACTATGTAGGAAAGAGGTCTCTTTCTTTTTTGTTGCAGGAGCCATCTGGTTCAACTAGATATGTCCCATCTCACCTTTGCCTTCTTTGTTTGTGTGTGGTCTTCCATACCCATCTTTTATCTTCACTGGCATAATTGCTGACTCTGCTATTGTATTAGTACGGTTACGAGTCACGGATCTATTAAATGATAGTGTTCATCACTCCTAATTGAGACCAGTCTATTTTTCCATTCTCTCTTCCTCTACATCATAAACAGAGTAGGATTGAATCTTTGATGACATGCCACCATGGATGAGATTTAAGTCTGTGCTGCAAATGAAAGGACAAAAGCTATTTTGTCAGGAATTGTCATCTTACATGATTGGACCAATCATGCTAAATAGCATCAGGTGCCAAATTGATTAGAACCGCAGCCAGATTGTGACCAGGAAAATATCTATCAATTTCACTCTATCCAATCATACTAAATTCTTGGGCCACATTCAGCATCTAGTGGTGGATCTCTGGTCATGATAAACACAAGATGGTCATAAAATAATATCATTCTACTCTACATTTGCTGTACAGCATGTTGTTTGATCTAAAGAACCATCCAAAACAGAGACTGACAAAAAATACATTACTGCAGTAATACGAGACTGCCCAGTCTTTGCTCTGATCTGCTCAAGGTTGACTTTACTGCAATACTACGACTACATTATCAAGGACATGGCGCTCATCAAGAGAAGAATCACAAGCAAAGCTTCCGGTTGCCAAGCAACATAAAGATCTACATCAACTGAAGACCTTGAGATGCCACCATCTGTTCTTCTTCTTGCTGGTTCACTTGTCCTAAAGACTCTGGTATGAAACTGACTCTGGAAAAGAACGAACCATTTGATTGGACGACCATTTCAGAAAGTGTGGAAAGTAACGTTCTACTGTGGGGAAGAAGGTTGAGTGTGATCAGAGGCCGAGACACGAGAGAAAAGGTGAACTGAAAGAGAGAATTCTCCTCTACAGTCCATCGATGGAGACTTGATCTAACATGTGACTATTGTGCCAACAATGTGTGTAGAAACAGTTGGTCATATTGACTTATGAGACTTGGACATGACAGCCTTAACAAGTGATGCATTGAGAACATGGATTCACACTAGACTCCAGCGTTGTTTACCGTCCTTTTTGACAGTACAAGAGACAAGCATGCATCCATGTCCATAACTTCCATTCTCTTTCGTCTTCCATTGTTATCACGAGCACTGCATTCTCTGTGGCAGGAGAATACATAGCTAGATGTAGAAAGACAACCTTCGTGATCTAAGTATTTTGTTTCGACGGAAGTTTGAGAAGGGAGAGGAAGACACGGTTACTAACACCCTCCTCCCTTCTCATGCAAGAATCTGCTTTACCTTTCCCTATAAATCCACCATTTTGGTAGCTGCCAACATCATAAAAGTCAATGGAGGATGACAGAAGGCAGCACCAGTGTCTAAAAAAGTATGAAGTTGTTCTTAAACAGGTGCTTTCCTTGGAATGTCACAGCTTCTTTCTCCTCTCCCTAACAATCTTCTTTTGTGTTTCTATTTTATCTTCATGGACTCGTCTTAGTTCAATAAGACAATGAGTTGTTACCATCTTTATCATCTGCTCAGTTGACTGGATTTTTGGTCATAGAGTGGAAAAGGCAAGAAAAAGGTGAGGAAAAGTTCACTTGCTAGAAACTAATTTTTAGATTCATTTTTAGGATTCAATTTTACAGACCAACATGCTACTTTGCATCAGTCAACAACCATGGCAGTTCTTAGCTTTAGAGATTCTTGATTTGCTGCTTCATCGAAGGCCAAATCATTGCTTATGTTCATGATGTCTCACAGCAGCCAAAAAGAAAGAAAGAACAAGTCTATTGATTGATCGAGTCTTGATCTTAAGCTGAGATACAATTTCCAACAATACAGTTTTGTGATTTGTCCAAGGGATTTGTTTCTGACTACAATCATGCCAAGCTGATGTTGCTTAATTCCATGTGAGCTTTCAGTTTGATGAGCTAGTTGACATGGTGGATGGAACTACAAAGCCACACAAGAAACGCAAACAATCCATGGTGGGTCACATGTTTGGTGATTTAGATGTCATTATTTCATGCATGAAATTGCAGATTTGATTGAGCAAAGTGAGCAGCATTCTGATGATATTACCGTGCAGATGTTCCTCATTTGATACCAACATATCAAATGCATTTCTTCTTCCTGCTTACTTTCTTTAGAGCACATATTCCTCCACTCTGTTCATCAACATGATTGAAGGAGGCATTCTGCTTGAATACCAAAATAATTCATAGCTTCATCATTAGAGATTCAACTCTTAGAAAAGACTGGAGTATGCCATCATCAAGTGGAAAACAAACCAAATTTCTGCTAAGCAGAAATTACTGGCTACCAAACAATTTTCATGAATCTTTTTTCTTTCTTATTTCTCAGAAAGTAATGCTACGAAGGATCGCATTTCACATAAATGGAGGTTTGGCAATTAATTTTCCTTGGTTTTCATTCTTGTAGGTCTCTGAAGGGGAGAAAGCAACTACAGCACGGCAAACACACCTCAAAGAAGTACTTGTAGAAACCATAACAAGATTCCTACATGACTTGGACACAGACTCTTAAACCGACACTCGAAGTATGTATGTGAGTAAAAAGGTTATTTCTGTGACTCGAATCTCCAACACCAAAAAGAAATGGATGTCATGCAAGCATAATCCTTATCCAATCTAACTCCATTTAGGTAGGATGTTCAACTCAGGTTGTTGGATCAGGACAGAATCCAGCAGAGCACTTCGTGGAGATGCCTGCTGTGATTCTGCTGTCAGCGAGTCTCAAATGCCCGCTTAGATGAGTGGCAACAACAACAACCAGTAGTAGCAGTACTACACTCCCCCACCATGCCTATCCTAAAAGCATCTGTCCCCCACACTTCATGGCCTCTCTTAGAGATCCCTTTCTTGTCATGAACATGAGCTGCAGGAGAAGATGTTGCTTGTTGGGGATGCACGACTACCCGATCATGGATAGATAGAGAGATAGAGATTGAGAGTGATATAGACGTAGAGAGAGAGAGAGAGAGAGAGAGAAGGATCTAAGGAGAATTATTTGCTTTATAACTTTGCCTTGCGGCTACCATGTCAAATTCATCTTAAGGTGTTCGTTAAAAGGTCAAATCGATCAAGGAGTTGATGTTTTAAGGTGGTGTCATAGGTTTTCTTGGATTTCATTGAGCCATGCGCACTGGAATCTCTTCGACATAAAGGCTTTCAGCTCAAAAATTAAAATGAAGATTTCACGAGTATGGATATGTTATTTCTCCGTAAGGAAACATTGGAGTTCTGTGCACAAGACATCAAAATATTAGGTAATTATAGATTATCCTATGTAGTAGTTAACTATGCACAGCATCCTGGTGTTTATATTTTTAAAAGTAATATTGGGATATCTATATTTATGAATGTGAAATATTTAATCATAATTTTTTTTACATCATTAACTTCGTTAACAAAAAAATTTGTAAGTGTTGTTACATGTAAAAAAAAGTATGAATAAAAAAGATAAAAACGTAATTTATTATTTTTAAATTATTAAATTTATATCTACTTTTTGCCATAAACGTTTCTCTTTCTTATCTCTTTTCGACCTATTTGCTTGTTGCTCACTCACCACACTTGCTTCATCGTCTTTGCTCTTGCACCACTCGATCGTTGTCGCACTTACAACACTCGTTGTCGCCACACCTGCACCGCTCGATTGCTGTCGCACTTCCACGCTCGACTATCATCGCACATGCACTGCTCGACCACCTCTCCTGCACCGCTCACCATCATCGCACCGGACCCAGCTTGCGCATCACTCACCCGCTGCACAATTAGCCATGTTTACTGCGATGCCAGAGGAGGTCAGTGGGTCGATTCTAAAGCTTTTGGAGTTTGTAAGGGCAAAGTGGAGGACGAGACAAAGGTGCAGTTGATCGATAATGGAGGGCTGGGGAGCTTTCCATTGTGCGTGAGGACGGTGATTTTGGAGTCTTGCAAGCATGGTTCATCTGTGTAGGCAATTCCAATTGTATTAGCAATTTGTTATATGTGATAGCCACACAATAATACACTCTTTTCTTCAACTTTTCACAATGTCCCAACCAGGAGGGCAGCCTACACAGACGAACCATGCTCTTTATTCTGTATATAGCCACTGTTAAACTATAGATGTCATTTCTGTATACAACCCATCTTAGAATATTGTGAATCAAATAGACTGTTGAACTATAGATGCCATTTCTTTTTATATGCATGACTACATCGATCGAACAGGGTGCGGTGGGTGAGCGGGGTCTGATGCGACGATGACGAGCAATGTAAATGCAGCAATCGAGCGGTGCAAAAGCGACGGTGGTCAAGTGGGTCTAGTGTAGGGACGGTGAGTGATGTAGGAGCGATGCCGGTTGAACGATGTAGGAGCGACGACCTCGAGCCAGTCTAGTATAACAGGGTTGAGCAATACAAGCGATGATCGAGCGGTATAGGAGCGCTGACGGTGCAAGTTGAGTGGGTGTGATTGGCGAGCGACGAGAAGTAAGTCGGAAAAAGAAGAGGAAGAGAAATCAGTTTAGATAAAAAGTAGATATAAATTTAAAACATTTGTAAGTCTAAGGATCCCGATGCTACTTTTTAAAATATAGGGATCAAGATGCTAACTATAGGGGATAATATATAATTATCCCTCAAAATATTGTTAGTGAGGAAGAGTAAAATGGAAACATCAAAAGAAAACTCAAATGATTAACAGTAAACAATATATCAGAAAATTAACCTAAAATTTAACATGATTCGATAACTCCCACTTATATCAATAAAAAAATTTATATTATTTAAATATATGAGATTAATTATAAAAATCTTGAATTATCCTCACTAAAGTATAATCTCCTTTTATGTCCTCTAAAATAAACATGAAGAAATGAAAGAAGCCCTCGGGAGCATATAAAGTTTATTGTTTCTTCCTCTCACCCTCTCACCTTGAGACTTAGTTTATTTATAGAAATAAATCTTAATTTATCAAGTAGTTTTAATTTAAGTAGGACTCTCTCAAAATCATATTCTAGCATTACACATATGAGGTCAAGTCCAGTATCTAAATATCATATCAAAATCAGATATGACATTCTATTATTATTTTATCTAATTGAATAACTAGGCTCAGTAAACTTGTTGGATTTGAATAACTGATGTAAACACTCTACGCATCTATCAAGTTCTTATAAATTAATTTAAGTTTTCTTCCACTTTTAATATGGGACTATGAAGATATTATAAACACAATCTTCTAAAGATTGTAGCTTTAATATACATAACTTCTTTTAAATGATTTTTTTCTTGATATGATGTAAGGTAGGTAGTGATTTTTTTATAATAGATAAATATAAAGATAATAATAAAAAGATAATTTATTAATAAAATTATATCTAGCAAACTTGTTCTGACTAGATAGAAAACATTCGGGATAGTTTTTTTTATATTTTTACATATCTTACACGTGGACGATAAATTTATACCATCAAAAAAATATATGTAGCCTTACACCATTCACACATAATGTGAAAAATAGAATTTCAATTCAATTTATTGATCCTTCCTACAATCTTTTTTCCTATTTTCTAGACCCCAAGTAGAAGGAAAAAAATAAATAAACATAAATTTTAAATTATTATGATTACTTTAAATCAACTATACAATCCACTCTTTCCATCTTCAAATTAGATTGATTTCCATAAAAAAAAATTGATGGATAATCTTCTTTCTCAACTGAATGGCTTCCATATTTATATACACAATCAAGTGATCAAAATATGATTTATTTTCTGTATTTCCTCGAGTAATCGAGGAAACTTAACTAAAAATTTTGAAAATAATCTTATGTGACAACAGGTGACAATTGCAAGGAAATAATTCAAATGGTCCCCCGCATCAAGTCGAGAGGAATTATATTTATAAATGTATGCAATTTTGTATTGTTTGATTGAAGCATATTTTTCTGTGATTTTTGGAGCTTTTTGCTGTTCTACTTTGCAGCCTTTGGGGTTGTTCTATAGTACTACTAGTTGCTAATGCTACTACTACTGTGGAATTGTCCCTTCTCCTTTGGCTTTCCGCTGCATCTATTATGTGACAGTCCTGCTCTTTTGTCACTTAGAGCATAAGTCACTAGTGACAGTACCAAGATGCTTTCCTTACCTGAGCAGGTCAATCAATCCTCAAGACCTGTTCTTGCTGCATCGTATGAACTCAAACACAACTTTGAAATCAGTTCCCACTTTGTTTCTTCAAGGCCGTGAGGAATCGTAACACCTTAGGTTAGCTACTCCACAAGAACTCGTGTTTAAGTAATTTAGATTAGTGATTCAAAGTCTTTAGCTGTCTCATCAAAATGAATAGTAGAAATTGATCTCAAAATTATCTTTAACTTACGTTTACCTTCTTAGATTAGTTGGTCTATAAGTTGCTTGATTGGTGCATTATCGCTAATTTGGATCGATAGTTTAGACTAAAAAAATAATGAGTTAATTATCTCAAATAATTGATATGAGAGCTCACCTAGTGTTAGAACTCAAGTAGAAAATTTACAGGAGATATGATATCATATTATATTATGTATGTCAAGTCTATACGGAGAAGATTATAACATTTTAGTTTAGTAAAAAATATATAGATTAATTAGGACTCGATGATTATGATTATGCTACCGTCGACACAGGCCAGTGGTTAATGTGTGAAAATAATGGTAACATAAATGTAGAGAAAAGGTGAGAAGACACTCTCTCTCTCCGGCTGACTGCATCATTGGATGCTTTGGCTTTACATTGCTTAACATCCAAAGAAAGATTGGCACACTTAAACCAAGATGGGATATGAAATCTTTGGTCCAATGATGAAAGTGAATACAAAGTTTATTGTCATGAAACAAGCAACAGCGGAGGAAGCCAGTACTCCTTTTGTTGGGCAAAGGGCTTCCTTGTCTGGTTCATGATGTACTCACAGAAGCTCTCACCATCAAAATGGCAGTTCCTAGGACGAGAAATGATGGGACATGAATTGTAATCCTCACACCATCATGAAATATGATGGTTATTCAACATCCAACAGGTAATCATATTTTTCTGAGATCCTGACAATTTGAAATGCCCCTACGAACTGATCATTGCGTTGTTTCTTCATGGATGGATGACGCAGCACCGAAGCTCCAAGCTCCAAGCTCCAAGCTCCAAGCTCCAAGCTCCAAGCTTGATTGATGTCTTGGTTGCAATGAACTGCATCTTTCCGTCACAAAAGGTCATCCAATTATGAGTTGCATTTTCCCAAGCTCATCTTATCTCTTGATGACACAAAACTCGTGCACTAAACACTGTGAGGCTGCTCGATAGCATGCTTTGTGCATCGTTGGAAGTGTGAAAAGAGAAAAGGTGAAGAAAGGGAAAAGCGATGGGGAGGAAGTGTGTGGAACAATCAAAGGCAACCGCGGTGAAGATTCGCAGAAAAGAAACGTAAGAGTCGTGGAAGTGTGCTGCGCAATCAAAGGCAAGAGAGGAGGCCCCATTGCATGACAAAACGTTGCAGATTAGCTGCTTTGGCTGATGGGGAAGCCCCAACTTTTTCTTCATGCAGTGCCAGCCATGGCGGCCCCATGCACGATTCCCCGAGTCAGCAGCTTCTGACGAGAGATAAAGAATGGATTCTACGCAGTAAATGATTGCTATTACATGAAAGAAAAAAAAAAAAAAAAAAGGGATTACAAGCGATGTTCCTCAAGTAAATGCAGCAGTTTTACCTTGGTCTATGTGTGTTTCCATGATTCTTCTGATCCTTGCAGAGTCACTCACATGGCTCCAATATTTGCATTGTGTTTACCTGTTTCCTCAAAGGCTTCATGGCGTGCACAGCTCGAGGGAGTCGGGAGTCATCTTTAGCTTCACTGGCAGTAAGGAGGACATCCCCACCGCTGCACAACTCCATGACCAAACACTGTTCAGTGACACACCACACATACTTGTCAGTGGCACAGTTGAACGAGCCAAAAGGAAGGCAGCTGCTCCCCACAGTAACTTGGTTTCCTGCAACCCCCCCAAGTAATAAAGTAACAAATGCAGATCTACTGGATGCAACCACAACAGACCTTGTTCTTGAGCTCGGTTGGGTTCTGTCTAATTAGATAGATCCTGTGGGAATCTTGTTGGCACTGATGGGTGATGCTGGAACCCATCCACAAAGATCATGAGAAAATGACGCAGGGATGCGACCAAGTCATCCTGCACCTCGGTTTGACCGAACTGAAGCCCCATAATAGCCCTTTAGATGATGGCACACACTCGTTCCTCTCAGAGGCGAAGAACAAGGGAGAAGCAATCCAAGAAAGGCATCATATCACTACTGTCCTGCGTCTCCTATCTCTCGCAGCATAACCCTTATCCTGAAACCCCATTGCTGGGGCGCATGCATGCAGCGAGAGAACCTCCTCCTCGCCGATAAAACAAGCAGATAAGTCGATGGAAGCTACTATGCCTGAAGGCATGCCATGTCCTGCGCTCTGAGACATAATCCAAGGGAAAAGCCCTTCCTCCATCTTTGCCGCTACAGCAGCGGCGCCACGAGCAAGCGAGTGCATTAGAACCACAACTAATTAATGATCAGTGTTCATCCCGTGACCACAGTTTGGCGTGTTCCAGTAAGTAATCTTCTTCATCGTTGTTCACAGCACATCATGCACATTAAATTAGATGAACACATCAAGGGAAGAACAAAGAGACGTAGATTGCTTTGACCGTAGCATTAATGAGGGGAACAACGCCCTTCCTCACCTGTCGTTTTCCTCCTCGCCTTGCCGCCGCTGCTGCTCCTCCATTCAATTCGTTTTGCCTCCTCACTTTGCTGTGACTTGTTTGGGAATCCGGGAATCAAAGCTAACTAATGAGGCACTTGTGCAGTGCTGGTTCATGAAGATGCCAAACTATACTCGAACGTGCTATTTGGTATTGATGAATGGGGTCCGAAGGCGAGTGATATGTGTACCAGTCACCGCCTCATCTCTCCTCCTGACATCACCACTGTGGACACACAATAATGTCAATTGACAGGGATGGACAAAAAGAACAGAATGTGCCGAGGACGTCGAATCCTTGAACCACACTCGCACTGCCCTCCCAGCAATGAGACAGACCGTGACACTTGACGACGTAGAAATCAACAGTAGCGTTGTATTCTTTGCGCTGCGAAGAACAATACCCTTTCGTTTGGAATTCTTTTGATGAATAATACGAATACATTATACATTCTAATTAATTAATTAATATATTTTTATACAAGTAATAGATGTCAGATTCAAATCACTGTTATGTACATTTATAATATTTTTTGTTTTAAAAAAATGAATTAATTTAGTATTTATTTTTTAAGTGTTATTATCTTAAACCAACTCAATCGCATTGTCGAAGTTATTTACAGTAAACGATTGAAGGTGAGATTCAACATCGCATTGTTTGGATTTTCTAGATCAAACTTTCTATGTTTCAAAATGCCATCACTCACTGCCATTAACATTGGGTTTTCTCAGTGCTAATCCAAACCAGTCAAATTAAGTATTTTTTGAATAAATTTATGGTATTATTATTTTAGCATCTTAAGAAAAATGCATTAATAATCTTCAGAGTATTATAAATGTTTTATATATGTTATAGAAAAACTATCTGTAACAATTGTTAGTAATGGGTGACTTTTCGTTTATATATATATATATATATATAAAAGCAAAAAAGGTATTTATGAACTGTACAAGGATAAATATGTAAAAATGCTTAACATCAAAGACGGTGCCCCCACACGCACCCTCTCTCTTCCGTTATAACGGGCTGTTATTTTATTACCAGCACTTTACCCTCTTCTCTCTCTCTCGTTCTCTTTCTGCTGTGTTCAAGGAGTGTCCATTTGGAAGGCGAGCAGAACGGCAGCTGGTTCTCTGCTTTAAAGCTGTCAGCTCGCCACCCACCTACCCAAGCCTCCTCCTCTGCTGTCTCTCTCCTTCGCCTCCTCCGTCTGAAGCCCTAATCTCTCCTCGCCTGGTTCTCAGACTTGTTCTTTGGTTACACACCTCATAGTGGTGAGGGTTTCGGCTTACTGCACTTGTTTCTTGGTGATTTCTCTTCCTTTCCCCTTGTTTCCGAGCCGAAAGCAGGGATCTTGATATAGAGGGACGGAAAAGATGAAACCTTGATGGGTTTTGGGTCCGTTTCCGGCGTCTTCTTTGGTTCTCGGCTGAGATCAGGTTTCTTTGATCCCGCTCAATTGGTTCGTCGTTCGATCTTTGATCCCTTGGAGGCGATTTTGTGGTTGTTTGAGCTTTGGATTTCCCTTCTTTTTCGAGAGGATAGAGATTTCTTTTAGGAAAGCGGTCTCCTTTGGGCTTTTTGTTACTTAAGTAAGGTTAAAGCCAGCATGAACATCAACATCTGAACCACTCTTCTTGCTTCTCGGCTTCCTTTATAGAGTAGAATCTTTATCCTTACCCCTTATTCTAGCAATCACTGCTGCTCCAGTGTTCCTAGGGGGAATCTTAGGACTAAAGCAAGATAGTAAAGAGAAGGGAACAAAAGAGAAAAGGAAAGGAGGGTGACGGGTGGTTTTGAACTCCTCGCTTTGCCTTTCCGTCTGTGCCGGTTTGGATCTGAGGAGCAGAAATGGCGGCGGTGGTGGCGATGCGGAGTGGAGGAATGGAGAAGCATTCCATGGATGCGGGGAAGTATGTGAGGTACACTGCTGAGCAGGTGGAGGCACTCGAACGGGTGTATTCAGAGTGTCCGAAGCCAAGCTCGACGCGGCGTCAACAGCTGATCCGCGAGTGTCCGATTCTGGCTAACATCGAGCCCAAGCAGATCAAGGTCTGGTTTCAAAATCGAAGGTAAGAGATCGTGAGAAAACATATTTGAGGATATTACACTTGGTTAATTATTTATTTCCACTCCTTCATTTCTCAAGAAAGAACTCGTTGGAGATATCTTGAAAGGTCAAGCATCGCATGCATGATCAGCGATGCAGCTTTCTAATTGCACATCATAACAAAATTACAAGGGCAACAAGCGAAATGCATCTATTCGAATGATCAAGTAAAAGGATGTATAAGTTCTGTTGATCTGTCATCCGGACATTTTGTATGAGTTAAAGTTTCTCTTCCGGGCAATTGTTTTCTCTGTTTCCTTCTTCCTTCCAGAGGAAATGTTCCCCGAAGAAAAATGGTATATTCTTTGCAATTAACTTGCAGCATCTTGGTTGTTGTAAAATTTTGTTGGTTTGTAGGAACATTAGCAAGCAATGAGCATTTAATCGTGCTCCATTTTAGGTTCTAGAAAAATTCCTATACTTAATTTTACTGGAGCATTACATTCAACTTTCTCCAGCTATTATGTATATATTTTAAATCCTTTTGTTCGTGATTCCCCACCCTCTCATCTTGGCATAGGTAAATATATGATTTACTGAGATTTCATTATTATTCATGATTTTCTTCATTTTGAATATTCTTCTGGAAGATAAGCAGAATTCTTTCAGGTGCCGTGAGAAGCAGAGAAAGGAGACTTCTCGCCTACAGGCTGTCAACAGAAAGTTAACTGCAATGAATAAGCTTCTGATGGAAGAAAATGAACGGCTTCAGAAGCAGGTTACCCAGCTAGTCCATGAGAACGCATACATGCGGCAACAGCTACAAAATGTAGGTTTTTATTTTTTATTTTTAATTAATGGAGTTTGAAATGATTCCTGCACAAAGTAATTCTGTGTTCAACTTTCTCAGCATAAAAGACCTTCAATCTGACCTTCTAATGTCAGAATGTATCAAAGTAACCTTGATTGTATCAATTCATCTATTAAGTAGTCTATTCATCTGCCTGAGAAATACAGTGAAAGCCAACTTTACAAAAGTAGCTCTTTTTTTTTATATGGGCATTGTTGATTAACTTTTGTTCAATTCATATTTTCTGTAGGTCTCACTGGCTAATGATACAAGCTGTGAATCAATTGTGACCACCCCTCAAAATCCTCTAAGGGATGCCAATAATCCTGCTGGGTATAAATCTTTTTCACTTTCCAGAATAAAAGAGAACAAGAATACTGATTGTCGTTTTTTCTTTTTGGGATCAATAGAGTGTTCTAATTTGAAACAGTTTTGCCATTGCATATGCAACATGTTCAATTGTTTTTGTCTTGTAGACTCCTATCTATAGCTGAGGAGGCCTTGGCAGAGTTCCTTTCAAAAGCTACAGGGACTGCTGTTGATTGGGTCCAGATGCCTGGGATGAAGGTAACAGAAATTTAAGAGATATTTGTAGTTTTTCAATGTTAAGCACCTAGGCTTCAACTAAAGCTAAAGTATTGGTTGAATTATATTTATATTTTCAAACACTTCATATGAAACATAGAGCAGCTAAGGCTAAATTATACTGAAGTCTGGATTCTTTCTTGTGAACAGCCTGGTCCGGATTCAATTGGGATTGTCGCTATTTCACATAGTTCCAGTGGGGTGGCAGCACGAGCCTGTGGTCTAGTGAACTTAGAACCTACAAAGGCAAGCTCATCAGTGTGAACTGGCACCCTGATCATTTAGTGCAAAGAGATTCAAAGTGG
The DNA here is from genome assembly GCA_001649415.1 of Musa itinerans. NCBI lineage: Eukaryota > Viridiplantae > Streptophyta > Magnoliopsida > Zingiberales > Musaceae > Musa > Musa itinerans. The sequence goes on from LVTN01000165.1 coordinate 392,356, forward strand.
TTCCAATGACTTGTATCTCATCCTCTAATCTCATTATACTTCAAAATGAAGGCAACAACTGATGAATCTCTTCTACTATGCTTTTTTTTTTTCTTGGAGTCATCTCAGTCCTTTTATAAAAAATGATATCAATTATTAATTTCTGTGTGATTCGGGAGTTCATGGAGCATAATCACTCAACCAACATGAACTTTTAGTTCTCAAGTATCTCATGATCCTCATGCTTATGATTGACAGATTGCAGAGATCATTAAAGACAGGCCAGCTTGGTTTCATGATTGTCGTAACCTTGAAGTCTTCACCATGTTTCCAACTGGAAATGGAGGCACAATTGAGCTAGTGTACATGCAGGTGAGTTTAAAGTGACTTTTTCTATGTTAAGACCTTAAGTTTTAGCATATTCAGGCTCTTCTTCTTTTGTTTTGTTTGTTTTACATTAGAACTTGGTCCTATTTGTTTTGGTACAGATGTATGCTCCGACTACATTAGCTCCTGCACGGGACTTTTGGACCCTAAGGTACACTACAAGCTTAGAAGATGGCAGTCATGTGGTATGCTCTGTAACCTGTTGTGAACACTTAGTTTTGTCTCGCACATGGGCATTTAGTTATTCTGCTTGTTACAATGTTCTACCTTAAAGATTTGTGAGAGATCTTTAAGTGGTTCTGGAAGCGGTCCTAATGCAACTACTGCTCACCAATTTGTAAGAGCTGAGATGCTTCCCAGTGGTTATCTAATTCGACCATGTGAGGGTGGGGGCTCCATTGTCCACATTGTTGATCACTTGGATCTTGAGGTATGTTTATGGGATCTTAGATAGTTATTGTAAAATTCTTGACTACCATTTGGAGAGATCCTTAAGTACAAGTATGTTTCATCTTCAGGCTTGGAGTGTTCCTGAAGTATTGCGGCCGCTTTATGAGTCATCTAGAGTCGTGGCTCAGAAAATGACAATTGCGGTAGGTAATTTTATGCTTGTACTCTGGCATCTCTGACAGGTTTTTCGGAATTTTTCTTCAGAAACCACACAAATGTTTCTGCCCAATCAATTTGGCATCTTCTTTGAAAACTTACTAGTTTCTGTGTGTTTTCTGTTTCTTAATTTTTATCTGATATTTTTTCTTCGTACAATGATGCTTGGAAGGATAGAGTGATTATAATTAGTTGATTTGTGCCTGATTAATAATTTCTTGTGTAATGTTGGGTTGTTGCAGTCTGGTAATGCTTTCCTTCAGCTTCCAACTATTTTAAGATAATCATAGTGACTTTTGAATGTGCAGTTAACACATGGTTGTGTTTCATATCCATAGTCAACTTAGCTTCTTTTTTTTTCACTATTAAAAATTGATTAGTGTTATCCTTTCAAGGCACTTCGTCATGTCAGGCAAATAGCACAGGAGACAACTGGTGAAGTAGTGTGTGCAACTGGTAGGCAGCCTGCTATTTTGCGGACTTTTGGCCAGCGATTGAACAGGTCAATATATACTAACGAAATATACGAATCATACTTTTACTTCCAAAAGAAAAGAAGAATGTGTCATTGAGTTCCTTCTTTTGCATGCTTTCTTGCACATGAATGTTCTTTTTCCTAATATCATCTTTCTCCATGTTTACTATAGGGGATTTAATGACGCCATTAATGGTTTCACTGATGATGGTTGGTCACTTATGGGGAGTGATGGTATGGACGATATAGTAATTGCCACCAATTCAACAAAGAAAACTGGTGCTAATGCCAGTTCTAATGGTTTCGCATCGGCTGGAGGTGTCATATGTGCTAAGGCATCAATGCTACTTCAAGTAAGCACCAAATTATTAAGCTTATTGTGGTCAAACTTCATGCTTCTGATGATTGACATAAAACATGATAAGTTTATATTGAGATTGACTTGGTTGTCAGAAATGTATTTGTTAGAGGTCTTCTCTATTTCCATCAAGTTTTTTCAATTCAACTCATCATCTGTTGAAAGATAAGTTCCTTCTCTTAAAACCGTAAGATTACTACTTTGTGTAAACATGATGTAAGACAAAAAGGCCATTAGTGCTTGTTCTCATTAATGAGACTCAATATGTCCACATTTCCCAGTATGCTGTGAGGCCACATTCTGAGGAAGTGGTCAAGGTTGAGCATTTGATCATAAAATATACTGCTTAAGTTCACAACATTTTGTTTGTCTAGAAGCACTGAACTCAAAAATATTTTGATCTGTTCACAGTTGTCTTTAGTATTTTAGTTGTTCTTGCAAGTATGATGGATAACTTTAAGCCTGTATCTTAATAAACATGATGTAGAGGTCTTGAATACTGTTACTGATAATCATACTGGAGTATTATCAAACAATTATTTACTAGTTGGTACTATTTGGTATGCCTCAATAACTAATAAAAGTAAAATGAAAATTGTCAACATGTTGGAAGTGGTCAGAATGTTTGTTACATAGCCATACCAGAACAATATCAGTCTATGAAACAATCATGATATTATATATGTTATCTTAGATTGTCAAATGAGATGCTAATATGTCATGTTGCTTTTGTAGAGCGTTCCACCAGCATTACTGGTTCGGTTTCTGAGGGAGCACCGCTCTGAATGGGCTGATTACAATGTAGATGCATATTCTGCAGCATCATTAAAAGCTGGTGTATCTTCCTTTACAGGATCAAGGCCTACTAGATTTTCTGGGAGCCAGATTATCATGCCACTTGCTCACACAGTTGAGAATGAGGAGGTGCATTTACTTGTCTTATACTTGTTTCCATGTTCCTAATGCCCCTGGATGTTCATTTTCTGTGAAGTGGCACTATTGTCATTCACATTTCCAGGTTGGAGTTTGGATCTTATTATATAGAAAAAACATTTTTTTGCAACATTAGTTCAAGGAACAAGAAGCTAAGAATTTGCAGCAATATGGTAATGGTATATTTTATAATGATAAATATAGTACTATTATGAATATTGCCTTTTAGTTGGTTCTGATGATGGGTTTCCTCCGATTTATGCACTTATGTGGGCGTGAAACCTGACAATGTATGCCAGTGTATAGGCTAGTCATATGTAGGTTTGTATTTTTTGGATTTGTCATTCTAATTTTCCTTTGTTGAAAAAATTTGCAGTTTCTTGAAGTTGTTCGTCTTGAAGGTCAGGCTCTTATTCAAGATGGAGCCATCTTATCCAGGGACATTCATCTCCTCCAGGTGTCAAATGTTTATTTCCCTGAAAATTACAGGCTTTGCTCTTCTTGTTCACTTGCCTGCTAAATGAAAACTACAATTTGTGATTTTATGTTATGGTCTGACAAACAAAAAAATCAACATTGATCCTGAGCTTCCACTGAAGCAAATTCCAAATAGACGTATAATTGGAATAAGTGCAATGATGGATATGTAGAATATCACATGATCTCAGTAGTGGTAACACTAGCAGTGTTTGTAGCTTTCACTAGTTTATTTATGAATTGGATTTTTGATGTTGTTTGGGGCTTGCTTATATCTGATTGATGCAGCCTACATAATGGATGATGATCAACTGCAAATGTTTCTATTAATTTTAATTCTTCAAGATGATAGCAAATCCATGTAAAACTAGTGGATATCATGGATGAGGTTATTGTGAAATTATTCGTTGTACTAAAAAATTAGCTATGTTGCATGTCACCAGCTCACCCAAGAAGAATTGCTTTTCTTTTGGATACCATAAAGGTAACATAAGCTAAGATCTATGATCAGCACTATCAATTATGGCAATCATTGGCCATAATTGATTAAGTTGCTATATGAGTTCTTACTTTTAGGATTATTTATAGAATCATAATACTTCATGAATGAAGTTTCAGCTTTCACGAATTTATGATTGTTTTAGCTGATTCTACACACAAAACTCATATATACTACTTATTCTTGCCTATATTATATGGTCCTCGGTTAACATGTACAACTGCATAATAAGGCTAAATATATTCTTGTTAGTGCTTTGATGAAAAGTTCATATATATTTTTTTAATCCTCCTTAGATGTGATGATGGCAAGGAGTTAACAGTTCAAAAGTTGTGTAAAATATCAAAAAGCATCAGGACTGTTCTAATCCTCTGTAGAGGTGATGCTTTTGAGGATTTATCAGTCCCAACCGTGTAAAATGTTCAAATGTACTAGGGTTTATGGATACTGAATTGAAGTGTCATGGAACATTCATGCATAGTCCAAAGAAGGTCTAGACTATTTTCAGATGGAGCTTTGTGGTTTTTTTTATCATTCTGATGTAACAATTGTAACAGAAAAAAATGTTATAAAGGATAAACAAGGCAAAAAAGATATAAAGGCACTGTGGGGAAGTTCTAGAGGGCACCCCCTCTGCACCTTTATCTTACAAAGGTTGGGGCTATAAAGTTTCATAATTGTGCATATGAAATTTGTTGAACTAAAGCCATTTAGTGACATTCTTAATACAGATTGTCATGTTGGAAATCAAACAAGTTTTAAAATCATTATCAAGATACTTTAATTTAGACAAGGACCAGAGCATATCCATTTGAAAATAACAACAGCCAAAATTTTTTGTGTATAAAGATAACGAGATCGGACTTGTAGACCTACTTATTGTGATTGACCTCTTTAATTTTTGTTAGCTTGGAGATACTGTGTAAATGTTTCCTTTTTTTATTATTTTTTGTTGCACTTAATGGCACCTTTTGAGGACTGATCACACAAAATCTTTTGAGTTGATAAATTGTTTTCTTGTCATGTGAATCAAACTAGGATATTATGTGACTGATTTGTCTCCTTTGGTGGTTATATTTACAGCTTTGCTGTGGAATAGATGAAAATTCTCTGGGTGCCTGTTTTCAGCTTGTTTTTGCCCCAATTGATGAACTTTTTCCTGATGATGCACCCTTGCTACCTTCTGGCTTCCGTGTTATACCACTGGATGCGAAAACAGTTAAGCACTTCAAATAAGATGTCATCATTGGTGTTTCATTTTAGTTTTCATTCTTCCAATGTGATAACTGTACTTTACTTTCTTGCAATGATGATAGATGCTTGATTGCTCCAAATTAAATAATTGGAGCATATGCATTCTGGCCTTTGTATTTCATTTTCCTTGTAAAGCATATTCTCCCTATAACATTTTATTCCAGCATAGTGGTTTATGTGCATATGTGACTGAAATTCTGCAACAGTGGTGACTAATTAGGTTGAGAAAGGAGAGAAAATTCTGAAGATTAAGCTACTTATGCAATGAGCATCTCTTTCTTTAACTAATGGTTACACAGAATCTAGTCATGTTTCTTGTCCTCAAATCGATGAATCAGCAACCTCTTTTTGTATATTATCATCAAATTTTCTTATGTTTCAATTGTTGGATTTGAATCAGCCATGTTTATACGCTTAGACCAATACACCATACATCTTGTTGATATTGAGCTACAAAGTTCTAGTTCAGATTTGGATTTCTTTCATTGATTCCTTTTGGTTAATTGTAATAGAAGAAATCACAAGGTGTCTAGGATATGCTTGTCCAAAAAAATGGTTGAATATTAATTATTTTTGTTTACAAAGTAGTGTGGTTTCAGAATTGCAGGACTTTATGGTCTGGCTTCGAACATGAGGTTGGAAATTGCATTTCTGCATTCTCTGTATGAAAATTATGTTAAAAGATTTTGCAAGTTTTTGTATAAATTATTTCATTAATAGAAAGTCAATGTTGAGTCATTATAAGCTAGTTTTTGATAAAATCAAATGATGTTAAAACCATTTTAAAAGTCCAGTTGTCTTTGGGAGTGTTTGATGCCAATTTCTTCAGTTGTTTTTATTAGTCCAATTTCTACATTTAGTACACAATTAAACGTTTCTACCTCTACCTTCTTCCCACTGTCATCAGAGTCAAAGCTAAGGTGGGGCACCTTGGCATGTTTACCGCTGGTTGAGAACAAACAAACTTCTTCCTTGTGTTCGTAGAAACTCAAAAATGCGATTGTCATTCTGTATCCTATTTCCCTTTCAACCGAACTACCTGGAAAATCATATTCCAACTCAGAATAGTTCATCCATATTGCCATTTTTCATCCATATTTCCTTCATTGAGTATTTTTGTATGAGAAAATTTTCCTTATGTATCCCCTTATCCTATTAAGAGAGAAGAAATTTTGTTACTCTCTTTGTTCCATATATTATATGGTCATATCTAGAGTCCGGACTCCAAAGCATCCATGTCTTATTTGTTTCAAAAAGGGAGTAACACAAATTATGATTAACTACTGTTTCAAATCATTATTGTTAGGAACATGGAACTCTACGATATCTTAGTATATAACCAAATTTTAGGTTATAGTTTTTAGGAATGCAAAGCTTCCTTTTGTTTATTCCCTTCAGCTCAAACTTTCAGAAACATGATTTGAGCAAATCTCGCTTAGTTCATTGTTGGAAGATTCAGGGAAAAAATCCTCAGGACAGGCATTTCATTTAACATGTAATTCTTTTTTCTTTTTTTTTTCTGGACTAAAGGATAAGATAGATATGAGAGGAGATTACTTTCACTTTGCACATGTTTTTTAAAGTTGCATGTGAATATTCTGAGCAAATTATGGATTTTAATTTGTTTTGACTAGATGCTTGAATTTCTTCTGAACATTTTTATGTATGCTGCATACAACTACAACTGAATACTTATCTATTTTTTCTCAGTTTGTAAACTTTTGATATGTTATACACATTGGACCTGATTTTCGGTAGATTGTTCAATTCATTTTCAAAAAAAAAAAAAAAGCCTTCAGAAAGTGTTGAGCTGGGGGTTTTCTCAAAATTTTATCTTGGTCATTACATTATTACTAGTGACATTTTAGCATACAATGATCAATGCACATATCCTGCCTGTTTCTTAGCCCTTGAATATTATAGGAAGTGTTGATTATCTAGCTTATCTGACAATTTCATTAAATTTTAATCTTTTGTTAAATTCATTTAAGTTTACCTTTTAATCTTTTGTATTTCCATTTATCTATGCCAACTTTTTATACTTGATGATGCAGAATGGTTTGTCATCCACTCGTACATTGGATCTTGCATCTAGCCTTGGAGTAGGTTCTACTGTGAACCGATCTGCTGGTGATGCATCTACTGATGATTACAATTTGCGGTCAGTTCTGACAATTGCGTTTCAATTCCCTTATGAAGTACACCTCCAGGATAGTATTGCTGCAATGGCTAGACAGTATGTTCGAAGCATTGTCTCAGCAATACAGAGGGTCTCAATGGCCATAACTCGGTCACGACCTGGCCATGGTATTGGACAGAAGCTAGTACCGGGTTCCCCTGAAGCTGTCACCCTTGCTCGTTGGATCTGTCAGAGCTACAAGTATGTCAAAGCTGTCTTTGCCTAGATTCAGATATTTACTAAACTTTTGAATTTGTGATAGATGTTTAATGGTCTTATCCGTGTCATGTCCCTACTGAGCACCTTATATTTGTTTAAAATCATGAATTACACTTCATTAATAACATATAATGATTAAGTGAACTAGTAACATATCATCTTGAATATGTCAGAGCTACAAGCACTTAAAAGCTGAATTTGCCTAGATTCAAATCATTACTAATCACTTGGACTAATTAGTTCTTTAATGATCTCCTCTATGTCATGTCGCTGCTGAGAACCTCATTATTTTAAGAACATATATTGTGTAAGCAAACTATTAGCTGATAGAAATGTATATTTGACTGTTCAGTTTTATTCAATTATGGTTGTGTAACTTTGTTCAACTATTGTAGTTATCATCTGGGGATAGATTTGCTGAGGTATGATGGTGAAACTGAGGAGTCATTATTAAAGATGTTGTGGCATCATCAGGATGCTGTTTTATGCTGCACTTTTGAGGTATGTAAGAGAACAAATTTCCTTGAGTAAGCACAAGAATCTTTTCTGTTGATGTCTTTAATCATATTGGTAATTGGTTTTAGTAAGTCATTATGAACAATTGGCCAATGAATGTGTTGTGCTTGGGCAGTTGTTTCATTTCTCGTAGTGGTAGGGTGGGCAATAGAGTCTGGAGATCCATATTCATAAATCCCCTTCTCGAGTTGCTAACCATATCTAATAACTGGGTAATCAGCCATTCAACCCCTGATCAATGAGTAATTTTCTTATTTCTAACCAGCAATCATAAGGCATTCATGTTGGATCTTCTCGAGTGAAGTTCTCATATTCCGCATGCTACTTCATAGATTTGCTATGTGCCATCCACAAACAAGGATGGATGAACACAATCTTGCATCAACAGTATACAGTTTCTTATTCCATGTCAGCATATCTCTGGTACCATATACAGTTTCATTGGATATATTATTGATAGTTAAAATATGAACTTTAGAATTCCAGGAAATTTCTTGATCTGCCCTGAGAGTTTATGCCAGAGTAATTGCTGGATAAAAACGTGATGACACATCAGAACAGAAAAAGACCAACATGATTCCCTTCACAGTGCAAATAGGATTTGTCCTTTTTTTCAACTTTTATAATACTCTTGGGCCTTTTTCATTGACTATGTACCTGTGTTTTCCAGATGCAACCAATTTTCACTTTTGCCAACCAGGCAGGGCTTGATATGTTGGAGACAACACTGGTAGCCCTTCAAGACATCACTCTGGATAAGATCTTTGATGAAGCTGGTCGTAAAGAACTACATTCTGAATTTACTAAGTTAATGGAACAGGTACCCAGGCTTCTCATCATATTGACTTCTAAATGCTATATTATATCATAGGGTACCAGTTACCCAAGTAGTGGGAATGATAAGATAAATATCACTAGATTCCAAGTCTTATATACGCTTGCTTTGCTGTTGCAATACCAAATGCTGCTCTGTACAGGAGTTCTGGAAGAACATTAGATAATTCTAAGGACTTCAAAAGCAATATGTTGGCATTAGTTAGTGTAGTGCACATTTGCATGGCGACCATGGAAGATCAAATGATAGTTTGGTTTGAGAAAATGGAAATGTTATACTTGATGTGGAAAAAGGAGTTAGTACAGAAAGACACATTGAGTGAATTGATGTTGCTAATAGGTTTAATCTCTGTTTTTAACTGATCAACTAGATATTGTAGTGTCGAAGGGGCAGAATGAATGATTTATGACTCCAAATTGTATTAGAAAAGCAGGAGAAATTGGCCTTTTCAATGCTGATTTTGTAATGCAATTCAGTAACAAGCTTGAAAAGGAGTTCTGGTTCATTTTCAAGCTGCAAGAGCTATACCATGTGCTATGGCTTCTATATCTTTTAATTTATTATGGCTTTCTATTCCAAGCATAGAAGACATAAAGAAGTGAATTTTGGCAGAATCATAGAATACATCTATTTTCCTTGTGAATAACAAGTCTTCATAGGGAGCAATGCTGTGTTGCAGTTCAAAAATAGCAGAGTAGTTAGTGATTAGAAACTTATAATCAACTTGGGTTTATTCATTATTTCAGTTGACCTAGTTCATCATAAATGATGGATAGATCATTGATCGCTCCGTTCTGACTTATGAGCATAGATGGTCCTACTATGGAAGTAGGAAGAGACTCACTTCAAATCTCTGGTCTGTTCCTTTTAAGCATACACCTTTTTCTTTCGTCTTCTCTCTCATTCCCCCTTTGACCTTATAAACAGTGGAAGGAGATTTATAATATTTTCTTGTGGCCCAGACAACATTGACACCTTCAAAACAAGTCTTCACCTGTCTCCTTATACTGTGAGATTTTGGAGGGTTTAACACACCAGGGTTCATAGCTTTAATGAAGAAGATTTTCTAGGTTCCGTTGCTGTTCCATAGCATATGTTTTCACCGATAGGTAAAAGAATGAAATTTCTTATGTTTAGGAGGTTCTCATTTATCTGCTTTTCTAAAACAAAAGTAGCTTATGTTCCTTGTAGCTCCTCGTGTGCCGGACATGGTACCCTTGTACTGTTCTAGAGTAAGTCACATAGGTGACTGTCGTATCATTCATCCTCCTACCATCTAGATGTGCTTCCCATTACTTTTTATCGATGTCTTGCACTCCGAGTCAGATTATATGTATATAATTTTGGTAATAATATATATATATATATATTTCTTCTGTTTATGGATTTTGCAACTAATTTCTGGGTTCTTTGTCAACTTTAGGGTTACTTATACCTTCCTGCCGGCACGTGTCTTTCTGGGATGGGTCGCCAAGTTTCTTTCGAGCAGGCAGTCGTGTGGAAAGTTTTAGGCGAAGACAACGACGTGCACTGCCTCGGCTTATGCTTTGTCAACTGGTCATTTCTGTGATTGCAGTTAGGTTGGGTGTGCAAGACCCAATTTTGATTCAGAAATGTAATGCTCGTGTATTCTAGATGCATTAGGAGACGCAAGCCATGAACGAACGCACTAGAAGTTGTCTATAGAAGTGCATCCTGATGCCAAAAAAAAAAAAAACCAAATCCATTTTGTTGAAATAGAATCATCAGGTTCTTATTTTCCATATCTTATTCCAAATGTTAAGCGTTTTTGAGTTTGTAAGCTGTGATGCGATATTACATTTGTCGAGAGGCAAATGCAGAACTCTCCATCACTGCATTTTGCATCTCAAGCTTCAGGTGATACGCCTTCATGAAGCAGCAACGGGGTAGCATGCGGAAGCAGCAACGGGGTAGGCATTGATTGCATCGATTGCATGTTGGGTGGCGGATGGTCCTCACGTCTCATGCAATTCTAAAGGTAGCACTCAAACTCAAAACAAATTCCATGAACACAACGGATCTATATATATATATATAGAGAGAGAGAGATATCCGGTTGCTGCATGCTTAGGAAAAAGATTGATCCCCAATGAATCACGTCCTCCAACAGTCTCTCAATTACTTGGTTAGTCAAGGGGAGATCAGACTTATTCATCACTCATTCACAAAACCACACTGTTTAGTAGATTACTGAAATGGATACTGAATCGAGATTTAAAATCTCGGGACAAAATACATGTAATGTAATTGTTATTTGCACCAATAAGCTCATCGGTGGTTACGGTCTTTTGAAACAACAAAAATCCGACGTTGTCAAACTCATGGAGTTTGCTCAGATAAATTAAAACTAAAATTTGACTAAACAAGATGACCTAAAATTACTGCAGAGAGCCAACGTCAAACTCATGGAGTTTGCTCAGATAAATTAAAACTAAAATTTGACTAAACAAGATGACCTAAAATTACTGCAGAGAGCAACAAATTGTGGAAGAAATTATGCGTTTCAGCGCTCTAGAAGCATCACCATCTCACAGTGGTCAGTATGGGGAAACATATCAACTGCCATCGCCCTGACTGGTTGGAATGGCTCTGACTTGGGCATCGATTTGGTCCGATGCCTAGCCAGACCAGCACTGCTCATGTTCCGCCATCCTCTATTGCCTTTCCCTTTCTCTGGCATATCGGTGGTCGGAGTACAGAGTTCGATGGCATTAGCCACTAAACTTTCAGGATTGCAAGAAATATAGCTGGTGGCAGACAAGAATCAAAAAAGACAAATGCATTAGTTTTCTGCAAAGAAATATGGTAAAATATGCACTCCGGTTGCATACGCTACAGAAAAATAAATGGGTGACAGAAGGAGATCTTACACGAGACGCCTTATACGTGGATGAGTCCTTAAAGCTTTGATTACCTACAAGATCAAGTGAAACATATGGTTAGGGTGATGCTTTTTTCAGTCAATATACTTGACAATTTATAGGTAGGAAATAGAGTTTAAACCTAAATTGTAACATGCAAATCTGCAATCTAACAAAATGAAGGGTGATAACGAAGCACTGATTGAGATTTCAAAACAAAAAAGTGGCATTACTTACCACGGGATGGAGTCCAACACGTGGTGGATCAACAATGGCAACGACATTCTTAAATTGATGCATGACTGCACCATCCTTGTCTTTAGAAGCACACGTCTCCTCAGTTGGTTCTTTACACACCTGATTATCCTCAGTTGTGTCACTACACTCTGCTGAGCAAGTTCCCATGGTTTCCATTGAGACATTAAGATCCTTGTCTGGACCATCAATGGCCATGGAATCACTAGTCAAATTTTCTTCACTGGAGCCTTCTAGACTTGCTTCAGACTTGACTTCTCCATCATAATTCTCTACGGGTTCCAAGTTTTTATTAGGACCATTTACTGGACATGATAGCATCTCCTCCTTGCTTGCTTTAGCTGAAAGAACAATCAGGAGAGTACTCATATCAAACTCAATAATAGCTCAGTTGACCATGTCATTCATCACATCATAATTGCCTGTATGACTCATGCTCGAGACTTCAGAAATGATACCATGCTGCTTCGGAACATCAAGATATTCCTTGAGTAAGGCCCCCACAACGTCTTCTGCCTGGCAACCAACTTTTGGATCAAGAATGAGATAACAGGTTTATAAAAGTCACGTTACAAGTTAAAAGCAATTAGCCCATGACCATAACTCATAGATATCTTAAATAGGTATACAGTCATTAAAAGCTAGTAAACACACCTTCCCACAGACAAACCTGCAATTCTTTATGTCATTAATCATTGCATTTCTTTGTGCATCAGAAACTGCAGATGCATTCATTTCAATGCCAACGACCTGGGAAATATCAGATCAGGCAACAAACATATATCAATTAGTATGATGACCTTGCAATCATATAAATGTTATATATCAATAATAAGCCGCATCTTTGTATGTAAAATATTTTCTGCCAAACACATTTCATGAATCATCTCTTTCAACTTAGAGCCAAAGACAGTTTTCTGCCATCGCGCTAGCAGTTTTAAGCACTTGCAAACAAAAAGACACAAGGTACTGTAAATCAAGGTATGCATTTTCGAATAATACCGCCTGATACGAGCGATACATACCAATCCGTTAGCTGACCGGTACCGCCCGTTACCGAACGAAACGAAATATATATATATTAATATATATAAATATTTTTATAAAAGGTGACATCGCGTCGCCTTTTTCGACGACGTCGCCTATTATAAGAATATTTATATATAAATATATATAATCTTATATATATATATAAACGAGGTGACATCGAGTCACCTCGCCTCGGCGACGTCGCTCCACGTGGGAGAAGGAAAAGGCGACATCGCCGAGGCGATGCGACGTTGCCTTTTATAAATATATATATATATATATATATACCAAGCGGTATACCGCTCGGTATACAGTACCGCACCGAGCGAACGTCGAAACTCTGGTATAGTACGATATTTCAATCTTTGCTGTAAACAATGTGAATCAACCAATATTGTATAGTCACTTTCACAATTGAATTATATAATTAGGAAACCATGCAACTTGATGCTAATTGTACTTCAATTAAGTCTAATGGAATAAACGAGTTGTACTTGTCCATGAAAAAACAATGCCAGATTACGAAACCAAGATTGTTCAATAATGTCTAAAAGAATCAAGGAGATACCAGCAAGCAACTAAAATCTGTAAGTTGGAAACATACTAAGGTAACAAACGAGAATCCCATAGGCAGAAATGTTGAGAAGAATATGACAAGAATGTCATAGATCAAACAAATGTGAGTATAAATGATAAATCTCCCTAATAATATGACAAGAAACCAGGAAGACAGTATCAGATGATAAGAAAAATGCACATACACTATTATTAGGCCTTTGCAACCTTAAAAGTTCAGAAAACATTTTTTTTTAAGTGCAGAAAACTTATACATAAATATGTGAACATCATATTCAAATGTTGAAGAAATACCATGCCAACACGGTGAGCTAAGGTCAGGCCAATTGTTCCTGTCCCACAACATATATCAAAAAGTAATGTTTCTGGATTAAGATCTGCCCAATTTCCAGCAAGTGAGTACAGCCTCTCTGCGGCAAGAGTGTTAACCTGTATCCTAGTGAGTGATAAACCAACTTGGTTATGTTAAACAAAAAGAATGTATAGGTAAATGACACTAGATCTAACTTGGAAAAATGCTGTTGGAGATATAGAGAAGTGGAGATTGCTTATATAATCATGAATTCTTGCTTCGGTTGCACATTTATTTTCTGAGCAAGGCTGCTGTTCCGTTACTGGTACCATTAATGGAATCAAAGGACAATCAGCTGGAGCAGCATTTGATATCCCTTTGTGATCCTGCACACATGATTCAAGAAGTATGAACATTGAACATAAGAAAGCAGCACATGGTGATCGAATACTTTTCAAAGAGAATTAATGAGCACCTAAGCATGTTCAATGCTAGAAAACAAACCTGCACGACAATTACTGTTAGAGGAAGTGGAGGTTGACAAGCAGCTGCTCCATGCGCAAGACACTGGACCATCTTCTGGAATTCATTTTTCATTATTTCTGCATCAACATCAGATGAGCAAACCTGCAGTATCCAATGTGAAGGGAGGATCAACACAGACTTGACAGAGGCACATTGAGTAACAAAAAAAGTATTTTAAATGTGTGCATGCTGCAACATTAAGTGACCAAGAAGCACTTCCAAAGAAAGGAACCAATGCATTATACAGCTTAATACTATCCTTAGTTATCCAATATGATGTAAAGTTGACTATCAATTATTTTGTAGGACGCATAAAGAGGTGTATATGCATGCATATGTGTGCATGTAGCCCAAAGCACAATCAATTTTTCCCCTTAATTCTAAACTTATGTCCTTTTATCTTACAGTACAAACCTGAATGATTAGCATAACCTCCACAACAGAATTTTCTGCATTCTCTGTAGAAGATGTTTGGCTGGTTTTCCTTCCTTCTCGAACCTAGTTAAGTGTGCTCATTGGTTAAAATCTTCAGTTCTTTTTGGAACTATACACTTCTGGATTCTAGAAAGACAAAGAGAAAAATATATAATATTGACAAGAGAAGGTTATATACCGTAAACTGACGCCAAAACCCTTTGTTCTCAAGCCTGTTCCATATAGGCAACACTGAGGACTGTAGGAACTCCTGAAAAATTAAAGCATATTCAGAGGATATCCTAGACACATTTGGGCAGTTGATAGGTTCCTCAATTGCTGTTATACCCTCCCTGAGACCTCATAAAAAAGCAACAGTCATAAGCTGTACAGTAAAATATTATACACACAAGCAGGTGCTTACTGACCTGAAATTTCCAACCATAAAGCCAACAGTTGGTTTACCCTTCAAAGAAACACCAACTGAGAACTCGCATTTGTTCCGATACCCATTGGCTAGTGGTGACTCTAATATACCTTCAAATTTGCAAGGAAGACCACCTACACAATGTAAATTGCAGACGGTATGTTGAAATATGTGAAAAAGGGTACTCAAAGCTTATTTTGAATCTGATGCAAATGCCACATACTAAGGAGCATTAACAGAATAACATTTGAATTAAATCATTAATTTTTAATACAGGCTTCCAATGACTTTCCATAGTTCAGTGTGCCCATATACATGGCAATAAGATCCTGTGATGAAAGACTGACCAGTTGAAATTAAATGTCACCATGCATTCCCTCTCTCAAGAAGTCAAAATTCAAGTTGCAGTTCGTATCTCATATCATACCCAACTTCAAACGGTCCAAAGTTACCATGGTCTCATCGATGGTAATGGTTAAGGTCTAGTCTGAAACAGATTCATTTAGACCAACCTATGCAACCAAACAAATGTTACAGATCATCATGCCCAACAACTAAAATCCTAACAATAATGTAAGCTCAATGGACTGAGCAAATGATAGGAGTAGGTAGAACCTTAATAATTTCACCTAAGTGTGTATCATACCACTAGGGTAACAGTACCCAGAACTAGGGCATATCCTGGTCTACAATGTAGACATACGACTTGCTATGTGCATCAAAAAATCACCTCCTGACACAACACATCAGAACTAGGCAATGATATGCAAAAGCACAGTGGACCTTCATTTTATACCAGGCCCCAAAATCTTTTGTGTCTTCATTTATTCTCTTCACACCATTTCTCTCTTCTCCTTTCCCAAGTCTTTCTCCCCAAAATAAGGCCTCTCCTTCCATTAAACCAACGTGGAACTGAGATTGAAGGAGAAAAAACTTCTACATAGCTTGGTGACTCGCCTAAAGTTGATATTTTCCTTAAACTCCTCATTCAAAAGCCCAACCTTTCATGTTTCACCCAATTTAAAATTCACTAGCATATTAAACATGATCAAATGCAATATTTGGTCATTCAACTCGTTGGCTTTGTTGTTTCACTCAATTTCAAGATTACTAGCATATTGAACAGCTAATTGGCATATTTGGACATACGTCATCCCCAAGGTTAGCTCTAGAGACAAACCATGACTGGACACCCTTTCCCAAGAACTTGTCTGGTGGTACTGGACACAGCCACAAACAGAAACACAATTGTCAGTTAACCTCATGGTACCAGACCCAGCTCAGACCAGTATGGATTGATACTGGTCAGCACAAACATAAAATGATAATACTGCATTAACTAGTGTAACGGTCCCAGCTCAGACCAGTATGTCCCAAATGCTGTCCCTGGGTGATAAAAAACTTGGCCTCAACTGCCACCAACATAAATTGGTCATGCCAAAACATGTAAAGATTGTGCATTACAGATACGAAACTTCCACAAGGCTGTACTACCGGTGGTACTATCAATACATAAGTTTCCTGCAAAATTGGCAGCTTCTTCCAAATCAGGGTCAGAAAACTAGGCCAATCATGGAAAGAAAACACTTAAAAGTCAAACAGTGTGTTCCATGTCATAAGGATTCTCAATCCAAGTATAATGTCCTAAGACATTAGTTTTACATTCCAAGTAATAGAAAGAAAAAGGAACTAGAATACTTCTTTGGTAAAAAGTCAGTTCCCAACAAATGCAATATTTCAAAATGATTAGAATATTCATTTTGTGAAGAGAATCAATAACAGTGAGACGAGAAACTTTACCAATATCCCTAGATTTAGTTATCCACTCTGGCAATGCAACAGATGCAGGACAAGCCTTTCGTGCATTACGAGTCTACAAAGGAAAGTGCCAACAAGTTAACAAGACATTCAAGCAATAACGGATCAAGAAACAACACATGTTATAAATTGTAGAAAGTTTAATGGCAAAGACAATTCAATTACTTCTGAAATATTCATCTTACAAGTCTTTTTAGTGTCTGCATAAGTGTCTTCTTCTTCTTCTCCAACTGATCGCCATAGGGCAAATCAGCAAGAGGAGCAACAACATCACGAGCAGTTCTTGTTGTCTTTGAAACTAGCCCTTCAAAAACAGTAGTGTCTTTTTCAACTGCATCATCATCCTCAATTAAGCTTGTTGATGTCGAGGTATTGGGATCATCTGTGCATTGTTCACTATCAACAAGCTGCCCTTTAGTTTGATTAGAAGTTGGAATTTCAGATTTCTTTTCGTGAGACCGACGAATAGCATCTACGACTTTTATTTGTTTCCCACTAGTTGAATTCGCATTTAGTACCTATCAGTTTATATAGCATTAACAAAAATACAGAAGAGCTCAGAAACTCTAATAGGAAATAATTATATTTCAAAAATTGGATGAACTACCTCAATTGCGCTTTCGAGCTGTTGGCTATCCTCAAAGCACACAAAACCTACAGTCATTCCTTTCTTCTTTTTTGCTGTTTTGTACAGAATTCCCTGAAATACAAATATAATAAGAAGTTACTAAGACTTGCTAAGCAAGCTAATTCAACTAACATTATGAGAACAGAGGAGCAGCAATGGCCAACAGATCTGAAATGAGGATATGGAAGGAGAAGATTGCAACAGGCATATCGAATTTGAATGATTCAATTAAAGAGACTCACCATACTTACATCAGAAAAAAAATTCAAGGAAAATAAACTTCAGATAGTTATGATGCCTAAACATTACATTCCTTCTGATAGCTAAGTATAATCCTTGAGAACTATATCTCTCGGAATAGAAGAATAAATAGATCACAAACTTAACAAAGACAATCATAGACTGAAAATATCTAAGGTTTCATGCACCAGACAGAATTTCACAGTGTTTCAGACTAAACCTTGCGTCAAAATTGTTGTAACATCAGACCTAACATCAAAGCAACAGAAAGTTGATGGTAAAATTGTCAATCTAGTCCTCTAGGTTCCTGAAGATTGTAAACTAGTAGAAACCACATCTAATGCTTCAACAAGGGCTCAAGTAAACAAATGTCAAAAGAGAGGAAGGGAGACAAGTCACCTTGTCCTCTAAATAGTTTTAGCTTCAATGCGCAATGAGTATTGCAACCACTAAAATCGAGAAAATATGTTTGTTATAGGTAAGTAGTGTATTTCTTTAACTTGGGATAAAAACTTGGTATTATGTTCTAAAATCATATCCTTTCCTTCTTTTTTGTCACATTATTATTTATACGCAGACTGAAACAAAAGAAATGTTCCCAATCCTGAACAAAGTTTTCCAAGTGTCATGTTTGTTCCTGCACTGTAGAACTTACTGATTGCATCAAGAGAGCAACTTTCTTAACGTAGACGGGATTCCTCGAAGTAGATTCTATTTTACCTGACCATCGAGGAAGCTCTTCAGGTTGTCCGATGCCCACTTTCTCGGGAGGCCAATGAGGCATTTATCGAGCGAAGTAACATCGACTGTTGGGTCTTCGGCCTCCGAAGATTCGGCTTTTGCATCATCTCCATTATTAGAGGCCCTAAGGAGCTTCTTGGCCCTCTCGGAGGTGGGATCCCACGTGTTATCGGGACGAATGCGGAGCTCCGCCTCGCCATGGGCGTAGCGGCAAGCGTCTCCATGGCTACAGCCCGCCTTACCGGGCTGCCGCCGGTAGAACGAGCACAGGCTCGTCTTCCACAACAGGTCTCTTCTCGTCTTCCCATCTCCTGCATCCGAAACCTTTGTTTCTTCCACTCCTTCAACTTCTTTCTCCTCCTCCTCCTCCTCCCTCTTCCGCTTCGCGGAAGAAGAGTCGACGCCATCTCCGACTTCCAAAGCATCATCTCCGGCGGAGACGACGACCGCGGCCGACTCGCGGTTCGCTACTTCGTTCTCTTCACTGGGCGGCGGCGCCGTCATTCCAATGGCCGCCATCGGGTTGGGGTTTTGAGGGCGCGCACAGAAAACCCAATAGGAACGACCACAAGAGAAGCCTTCCCCTTCCTTTCCGCCTTTACGTGCGCTAATTGGGGCCCCTAACATCATTCCGGCTATGGGTAATTGGATTATTCTTTGGGCCGGGCTATAGTAGTAAGGTGGATATATGCTACAATGCATGTTTTTGCACTCATTTAGTTTTACAAAAAAATACATAAATATTTTTATAATCATCTTTTGAGAATCTTTACGAGTACATAAATATTTCTTTATAATTTATCAAAAAATTTAGATATTTCTCTAATTAAAACATATATATGTATAATTAATTCCAAGTTGACAAATAGTATACCTATAAACCCATATAAGTTAATATAAATTTTTAATATTGAATTAAACTGTGTACAAAACATATATATCACGAATGATACGGTATATTTTGGCAGCCTGAACATGGCACCACACGCCAAATCAGAGCCCCACGTCGCACGTCATGTCCAGGGAGCACGTATCTAGATGATATACCACACGTCCCGTCCCGGGAACTCGGGGCGGTGCCGTATGACACCACTCTACACGTCTCGGAACGGCGGCCAGTCAGAAGGGTCGTCCCATCCCTCGGGGGATAGCAGCGATGCCAAACCGACGCACTCTCAACTCTCGCGCCATGGTATAAAACCCCTGGCCGGCCCCCGGCCAAGGGAGGGGGGACAAGAACAAAAAGAGGAAAAAGCAATCCCTCTCGTGACTAACTTGCTCGTCGGAGAGGTCACAGTCGGGTATGACCCGACGGAGGCCCTTTTTGCAGGAGGGCGACCATCCATTGACGATGAGGGACTCGGCATAGGAGCGCGATCCGCCCGGAATCGAGGAGTCGTCAATCAGCCCCGACCCCGACCAACGCCAACTAGCACTCCTTCCCGAGGACGCGATCACCTCATGAAGACAGGCTACCAACCACCCCGGAGAAGGAGAGATGCAGCTCGGCATACACAGCACTCGGATCAGCACACCAAGGAACGCTGATCAGCACCCTGTCGCGAGTGCCCGGTAGACCTCAGCATCCAGCTCAGCCGACAGAAGACTCCCGACATCGGCCCGTGGACTAGGCTGTGCTGACTCACCAGCCACGACACATTTGTTCACCAATATTTTGGCGCTAGAAGGAGGGCCATCTTGCAGGAGCATATGGCTGGAGCTCTCCCCGAGGGAGAACCACCTACCAACCTCCCTTCCGTCAAACTCGAAAGCCAAGTCCCTCCCACTCCCGGAGACAGCGGGATTCCAGCCTCGACGCCAGATTGCTACTGGCGCCGGTTCAATGACCCGGGGTTACCACCTCCCGGACTTACTGTGGGACCCTCGGTCGTGTCACTCGAGGCATTCCTCAGCCTGACCAGGCAAGTGTTGAATCTCGTATTTTGATGATGAAACCACTTGATATGCATTTATGATTTAATCTGCGTTTTGAGTGATGCAGGATACTTCGATCAGGATGAGACAATTAAAGCAGAAAAATCATGTTGGGCCGGAGGAACATGTCAGAAGATTGGACGTCGGGCCAGTGGATCGGTCGATGTATCGACAGAAGGCTTCGGGCCGTGGATTCAGACATTGGGTCAAGAAGAGCGGGTATTACGTCAAGGATATTGGAGTTGTGGAGTCAACTAGCCGATTGGGCAATAGGCCGCAAGAGAGGACGATGCGTCGAAGAATTGGATGAAGCGTCGAGGGACCAATGACATGCCGGACAACTTGATTAATTGCTTAGGAGTAATTGTCTAGATTGAAGTTTTGCTTTACTTGTGCAGGATTAACTGTGATAGCTTGAAGACATAAAGCAAGTCTACCGGAGTTAAGTTTGATGAGTGTTCAAGAGTCTGCCAAAAATTTGAAGAATCATTGGAAGTGCTGCCGGAACCAACTGAGAAGGAATCGGGGACTTGTCAAAGTTTTCGGAAGTCCGCCGGAGAGATCGTCGGAGGTTTGCGGAGATCACCGAGAAGGTTCGGCTACTTCCAAAGACTCGCTGAACTTGCCACAAGACCAGGAGCCTACTGGGAGTCCGCCGGAAGAAATCCGAGGGTGTATCGGAAGTCCACCGGAAGATCGCCGGAAGGAAACTCGACGTTGCCGGTTAAAAACCTGCTTAGGACTATGTCTTAATTTCGTAGTTTGCATGTAATTAGGGTTAGGATTAAGAGTTAATCCTATAACCTGGTTAAGGGCCAACTGGGCCCGAATATGAACTAGTTTGGGCTAAATTTGGAGCCCAGCCAGAACCCGAAAGGTCGGGCGGTGGCACCGCCCAACACTCGAAAGGTCAGACGGTGGCACCACCACCGACAAGCGGTGGCACCGCCAGTAAACGATCAATGTGACATTGACAGGCGGTGGCACCGCCACCGACAAGCGGTGGCACCGCCAGAGAGAACTTAAAAGTGAGAAAACGTTGTAGAAATTACTTGAGAGATTCCCTTCTCTAGCTTAAGTTTATAATTCTATTTATAGAGGAGTGAGTGCTTATAAAAGGTTGTCTACTAAACCTATGAAAAGGAGAAGAGGGATATAAAAGGGTAGTTAATCTTTGCCCATTGAAGGAATACTATTAGTGGATGCCGATGGCCTTGATGGAAGAGGAATCGGGAGTGGATGTAGGTCACGACGACCGAACCACTATAAAATCAATTTGCATTTTCTTTTGAGCAATTTACCTTTACTGCAAACTGCTTTATCTTCTTATTGTGTTTACTACGCTCCCTTACACTTTCAAGTTAATATGTTTCCGAAACGGGTTTAATCAAAATGAAAGATTTTTTAAAATCGGCGTTTTTACTGCTGCACTAATTCACCCCCCCTAATGCCAACTCGTTCCTAATAATTGGTATCAAAGCCATGTTATTTCTCATTTGGTTTAACACTCAAGAGAAATGACTCTTTTTGGCTTTCAAGAGGGCTTTTCTATCGTTCATCCTCCCATGTTCAATAGGACGAACGACACTTATTGGAAAACTTAGATGAGAGTTTTCTTATTTTCCTTGGATTTAAATTTATAAAATATTATTGAAAAAGGTTTTCAAAAGTCGTCTACTCCAATGAACGAATGGAATGATTTGGAAAAGAAAACTTTTTCTTTAAATGCTAGAGTTATGAACGCTCTATTTTGTGCTCTAAGCAAAAATGAGTTTAATCCGGTTTCTACTTGCGAAATGACTTTTGATATTTGACACATTCATAAAACCACACACGAATGCACTAGTAGAGTAAGATATTCTAAGATAAATCTTTTGATGCGTGATTTTGAATTGTTTTGTATGAAACCAAGCAAAACCATTGGAGGCATGTACTTTGTCATCAATGGTTTAAAAGCACTTGGAAAATATTTTTTGAATTTTGAACTTGTTAATAAAGTTTTATGTTCACTTTCTAAAAATTAGGATTCGAAAATAACAACAATACAAGAATCAAATGATCTTAAAACATTTCCACTCGAATAACTAATTGGGTCTTTAATGACCTACGAAATGAATAATGTGACAAAAAGGGAACTCGAGAATAACCTTCCAAAGGACAGGAAGGATTTGGGACATAGAACACATAAAGACCACTCGAGCATAAACTCAAGTAATGGTGAACTTAAACTACAAATAAAATAAAAAATAAAAAGAAAAAAGAACGAAACTATTTGCTTTGAACGCAAGAAAAAAATAAAAATTGGGATGAATTGAGCTCCTCCGAAGACGAGGAGAAAATCAAGAAAGGCAAGGTGGCAAACTACGCCTTAACGGCTTTCAACGATGAGGTAATCGTTTAAAATTACTTAATGTTTTCCATGATGCATTTTCCTTTTTTTTTTTGAATAATTATTTTTCTTGAAAATTACATGCTTTATGTTAATAGAATAAAATGTTATATTTAAATCTAATGATCATATGTATGTTTTTCTTAAGAAGAAAAAATGTGTATCTTGATTATTTCCGATTTTGATTGAAACCATGCTTGATGTCTTAATGAAAATATTAAGAAGTTTAATATCATGCTTAATGATAATGCATGGCTTTTGTATGGAAAACTAAGCATGAAAAGATAGATTAACCTAAAAAGAAAAATGCATGACTACAACAAATAACAAAATTATTTTGGTTAAAAATACCTTATGCTCAATGAAACCATGATTGATGAATATGCTTTATGTTTAATGAT
>LVTN01000165.1:431389-442350 GCA_001649415.1 Musa itinerans
AAGTCCAAACACATCGTGGATTTTGCAGAGGGAAAGGTTGAGTGACATTAGGATGAAGACATGATGATGTTAGGTTTACGTGTTCAGCAATTTCAGTAATATATATATATATATATATATATATATATAGAATTATATATCTTATCAACTCTATATATAGAGTGATGGCCAACTCTACCAAAGTAACAACTAGAGATCCTTGATATTGGTGTGGACTATACTTTATAATTTTGAACGATTTGACATATGTTTTTATGATTCAATAATAATCGATTATTATACATAAATATTTTTTAAATTAAAACAGGATTTTATGACCCAATGATGATCAATTATTTTGTATGATTATTTCGAGAGTTTATTCCATTGCATCCTTGACCTAAGAAAAAAAAAACTCTTTTATAATTTTTGAATCCTTTATTAATTTAAGCATCAAAGGAACATTTGAGGATATATTTTTGATATAAATTTTTATAAGATTACTTATCAAATCCCTTATTAAAAAAAAAATAAACTTGTGACAAGCTTAGGAGTTGGATCTGAGTCTTTGATGTATTGGACAAATAAGATCTAACATATGATGTAAAAAGCATAATATTTTATATTACTTCAAGACTTAATCATACATGTTTTTGAAAATAAGATATTTATGCTAAATTTCATCACAATACAAAATTCTTTATACTAATATAGATATGGTTGGACAATATCCATACTCATTTAATAAAATATAATATTAAAATTATTAACATTGATAAAAACTTAAGATTTTTGGTATCCTACGAGAACAAAGAATCCTATATCTTATGAATCTCTAGATTTTAATAGGGAGAGAAAAATATATGAGTAATACTTTAGATACAATCGAATATTTATTTAAGATGAGAGATAGTGCTCTCTATAATTTTCAAAGATACTAAAAAAATATATATAATTTTTTAAAGATTTATGTGATAAGATGTACAAGTGGATTATGTTTGAGTAAAAATAACTCAGAGGAACTTACATAAAAAAATTATTTTTTCATATATATATATATATATATAGATAAAATATATTAAATCATATTAATCTTATATCGATTTATTGATATTTAAATTTCTCTCTTCATTTTTTGATTCTCCTCCCTTCCCATAACAAAGAATGTTGCTCTTCATACCCAATTACCATTCCAACTTGCCAAATAAAATAATCCGACCACATCTACCACGTCACTAAAAAATCTTAAGAAAAATATTATTTTAATTAAAAATTTTAGAGGATATTTATTTTAACTATAAGCGTTTAGAAATTCTAAGCTACAAATCCACCGGCCATATCTTTCTATCTCTTCTCTCTGCCTCTTACATTCCACTTAGAAACGATTTTTCAACATTAGGTGACAGTTGACTTGGAGCGGAAGTGTCACATTTCAGTCATTGACTTTTGTACAAGAAAATCCATATCATATATATATAGAAAATATCTTGAAATGGGTATAAATGTTATTTTTAACTATGGAGGGGCATATAAAATATTTGACAGTTTCTGAAGGGCATATATGGAATTGTAGTTACAGATCAATTAATTCCTCCGCTGGGTTTGCGTCAGCGGGGGTGGCACGTGCAGACGTAGCTACCGAGCACGCGCACGAAGGCAGCGATCTCCGTCATGTGTGCGAGAGCGGCCTCGACGGCGGGGTCCGATGCGCTCCCGACCAAGTCCAAGACGAAGACGTAGTCGAGGTACGTCGCCGTCCCCAACCCGTCCCCGCCCCTCTCCACCACCCGGAGAGGCTTCGCGCGGTTGGGCCGGTGGTCGACGCGCAACACCTTCACGCCTCGGCTCTCGAAGATCCACATCGCTCGGAACAGGTCCGATGCCCCGTCCTCCAGAGTGAAGGCCACGGTGGTCTTTTGCTCCGACCTGCGTCCGCTGGTGGAGGATGACGACGACAGGCCCTGGGCGTGGGACGGTAGCCCGAGCTGGAGGAAGCGGTTGAAATTGCCGCCCAGGTGTTGGTCCTGGAAATCGGGCTCCAGGACCCACAGGCCGAACTCCCGGGCGGCCATCTTGCTCCCGATGACCGCGGTGTCCGCGACCCGGTTCTCCGCCACGAACTGGGCGGCTTCCGCGGCGCTGCAGACCTCGTCGACCTCCAGGTCGAGGGCCTCCAGGCTCCGGCGGCAGTGGGACAGGGCCTGCGGGTGGCTGATGACCCGGCGGAGGCCGGATCTGGGCGCGCCCGGGAGGGAGAGCAAGCAATGGTTCACGGGGAGGACGAGCTCGCCCAGGATGCGGACGCCCGGGTGGCGGAGGAGGAGGTCGAGGTTGCGATCGATGGGCCCGTCGAGGGAGTTCTCGGCGGGCACCACGGCCCGGTCCGCCGAGTGGTCCTCGAGGACGGCGAAGGCGTCCTCCATGTGGGCACAGGGGAAGGCCTCGCAGGCCGAGGAGGGGAAGGCCCGGGCGGCGGCCTCCTGGCAGTAGGAACCGCGGGAGCCCTGGTAGGCCACGCGGACCGGGCGGCCGGATGAGCCACCGTCGGCAGGCGGACGATCCCCCCCTGCGGCCTGCCGCCGGAAGAGGCGCTCGAGGTTGGCAACAGCGATGTCGTGGCCCAAGCGCGAGGCCATCTCCTCGGCCGTTCCCAAAGGCGAGGGGCTCTTACGAGGACGAGAGGTGTGGACCTCTCTGCTCCTATCATTCTCTACCTTCGGATTGGCAACAGCTCTGATATCGATACGCCCAGCAAAGCGTCCTCTGTTCTTGCTGGTAATGTTAGCAGCAGAAGCCGCCGGAGGACGAAGACTGAGCGCCATACGCAGAAGAGAGGCTTCGGGACTGCCGCCTTCTCCTTCCTCTGAGGAAGGAGGATGGAGGGAGGTCTACAGAACCGGTGTACCGATCTCCCTGGCTGAACCGAGGGCAGGTGGCCTTCCATTATAAGCACGGTGTCCTTGCGGGCGGTGGTAGGTCGAGAAAGAGGGTGAGGCGGAGCGTGCGGGGAGTAGGTAGGTGGCGGAGCACGTGCAACGTGCAAGTCACCCCCTTCGTTCTCGTTCCTCCATTGGAATTCCTGTGGAGTATGGCTCGATTTGTTCCGGTGATAAGAGGAATCGGTGATGGATTCACTGTCCACCCAACCACTGCGGCATTGGTTCGTCCAGTCGTGACCGCAGTCGTGACTTGAATGGGGAGATGGACCACGAACCACGGTTGACCGACCGTGTGAACGCTCCTGCGCCTGCGCGTCTTCTTTTGGGTGCGGCTGTGGAAGAGGTCGCGAGTTGCGTCGTGAGACAAGTTCGACCTCGGCAGCTATCCGTACGCGACTGACAACGGCAGGTATTTAGAGACCTTTTTTTATTGGTTTCCACAAATTCGATTTACTTATATTAATACAGAAAAAAAGGAGATTTGCTTAAATCTCTCTTGCTCTTGTGCTTATTGAGGCTTAGGTTGGGATTCTTAAGAAGATGGTGATCCAATATTTAATTCACAGAATTCCTTGTGTGATTGCTTACCTTTAATCTATTTTTTAATAAAAAATGTCTTGCTCTTTAAGTATGGAGAACCTAATTTTGTTTCCAAAACTCGTTTTAAAATATGTTTGTCTCCGTTATAGGTTATAGATTTTTAAGGCATATTTCCAACATCAACGAAGATTCGATGAATATTTCGTTTAATGTACTTATCATCCATTCCTATTATATAGGAAAGAAAAAGGGGATGTATTAAAGAGATATCTCTCTTACCAAAATCGAGTTACTCTAATGTGGATTTTTATGCCTGTCCTGTTATAAAATTGGATAAGTTACTAATAAGACTTTGAGATGGATGAGTTTACCATTTTTTTTTTTTCTGCTTGGGTCTCTCACCATATCTTATATTACTGTTACACATCGTCCTAATATTAGTTGAAGTATATCTATATAGTCCCTATGAGTTTGTTCAAAATTTTTTTCTACTTTTAAAATAGGATTAAATTGGGGTATTAAAGTTTTTCCCACTTTTTCTTGTATATCTATATAAGATAATATGTTTTAGATGAAAATTGGAGGAGGACTAATTGATAATCTCATATTACTACGTATTTAAAAAAGTAGGTGACATATATTGGCTTGATAGATAATAAGTTTAACCTTTTTGGATTGAATTCATGACCAATCTCATATATGTTGACCCTTATTAGTCATCACATCACATCAACCAACAATAGTTAGATCATTGCAAGAGGATGTGTAAAATTGTTAATGACGGATTCATAATACTTAGAAAGCCTAAATTAGCGATAATATAATACATTCATCAAGTTATTATAAAGCAAGTCAAGTCTTTTTCCACATCTAAAGTGGGACTAAACTAAGAGTGTTTTTGCTCAATTAAGAAGCAACACATGTAACTAATGTAATCCCTTTCCAACAAGGAAAAATAAAAAAAATACATATGTACAGAAGCTGAAAAGAAAGGAAAAAATATTAAGGAGACTCTGTAACTTTCTTCTTTTACAACTCCACTGTTGAAGGGTGTCATCTTGTTTGTCAAAGGATCAGGTTAGAGATTGTGTTTGTATTCCTTCATATATTATACATCATTGATCCGCCAAGAATGTACTATTGATCTTTCTTGTGGGAGCTTTGCAAGTTCAACCGAACTGCCATTCCGGTTGATGCCCCCACTGCTGTTGCTTTCTGCCTTTCTAAGATCACTCAAAGCTCGTCTTGCATAAACTGTAAAGGCAATTGTAATAGCGATGGCGACAACGAAGGATACGATATTGTAAATAATCTCCACCGGTGTCATGGTATACTTTCTGTATTTCACATCTGCCAAAGTCCGTATTAATCGCCCACTGCACCAAAATATAAGCAGAAAAAGAAGGTTTAGAATTCATAATATATCTTCCAAGAGGTCATGGACCTTCTTGGAAGGAGAAAAGAAGATTTCCAGGTAAAAGAAAAAAACACAACATCGAGATGGACTGTAGTACAAATCAGCTAGGGCTGACCAAGGGTAAGTATTGGGCATCAGATCCTTTAAACTTTTCAATGCAAAACGCAAAACACATTTGAGTTTTAAAACATCAAAAAGTGGACTGAAATTATTTTCTCTTATACATCATAAAGATTTGGCAGGATTCCTATTTGTATGTTAATTCAGCAACATAGTTATATATTTAGAGGCATCATAATGATTGGTCATGGCTCCTAATTGTTGATTCAGCAACATAGTTATATATTTAGAAATGGGTAGATTACTAACCTATAGATGTAGATGAAAGCTTCAGGTATCATTCCAGCGATAGAGCCACTAAGATAAGGACCAAATTTTATACATGTCACTACTACTGCATAGTTGAAGATTGTGTAGGGAAATGGTGAAATCCTAAAGAGTGCAACGACCCGAAATTGATGAAACCAGCTTCCCTCCGCAGCCAGCCTAAGTATAGCAGTCTGCTGAGGCCATCTATTCAACCATCCCTGTGAACATTGATCATAAAAAAAAACAGAAAAGAGAAAACACAGAAAAATTGAGGTTCAGTGAGGGTTGATCTCCATGAATAAAGTGGACAAAAGGAATCAAGAGGTCTTACATGTATCCGCTCACGAAATAGCAAGCCAATAAAATAAGGCAACAACATGCCTATGGTAGTTCCTACCATGATTATAACAAATCCAAGACCATACCCAAAAATCATTCCCGCCAACCACATCGATGGTCCAGAAGGAAGTAATACAACTGGGAACAAAGCCAAGGATGCAACGAGTACCAGAGCAAGAACAGGCCGACCAAAAGCAGTTGCTTCCCACTTCATAATTGGCAGGAGAACCTACAGAGTAATTCAATGGAATCATTAACATGTCAAAATGAATGATCAGTATAAATATATTTTCCAGCTTCTAAGAAACTGAAGTCATGTACATAATGCAATATATCACATTGGAGGTGGGCAATGACATAAGGTCATACGTAAGTCAAAGCTCATCCCCATAATAGTAACCTCTGAATTCATTTTAGAGGCAAAACTCCTGTAGTTTTGTACATGAGTTGAGATAATAAGAGTTTTAGATCTAACCTAAGAATCAAAATGCATGAATTAGTAGGTCCAGTGGGAAAAGACTACCAATGCAACAATGCAAGAATATGTTATGAGGTAGAGTTAACACTGTTTGGCTCTAACAAGTTACGAATTTGTGCGGAAGAGATTAACTTCCTCAATAATCTCACATCAGAGAGCTATGATGGGATGGTATACAAAGCTCTATGCACCTCCAAATGGCAATTTTTGGGTACTCTTATTTGTAGGCAAGCTCATATGATGATATTTTTGGGTTGTAAATTAGCACAAGTAAGACAGTTCAAGCAATAAACATATTTTAGTGCAAGAATATGACATATGATGCAGCACAACTCATAGGTTTCAGCATGGAGGGTCAACAACCAACCAATTTGTAAATAAAACATGTGGAACCAATCAATTAAATAGTTCAGATATGGAAGATAAAATAATACATTAAGAAATAAAGATCTACCAAGCATGTTTGGAATAAACTTTTCAAGACCTAGTCTAAGGTTGGGATACATTCATGTGCAAGGATTGTCATATCATGGCACAGGCGTGTATCAATATCTTTTGGACATGATGCAAAAGATATTGATACACCTGGAATGTTGTCCTATCCATACGTTGGCTCCTGGGCCAATACCTTTTTGCCAATGCAAGCTTTGATCCTTGCTGAGACATGCCTGAGTGGCACAACTATTCTTGCTTGTAAATGTGTATCTCTCATTGCAGATTGTGTAACATTTCCTGCTGAAAAATTGTGACATATGTAACCTAAAAAGATATCTAACCATATCTATTGGCAAAATTGAAATAGCTAGACTAGAACATAAAGCAGAACAGAGTATTCTAACTGAAGATAATTGAAGAAGGCAAATGATACCTTCTCAAAAGCAAACGGGATTCCCCATTTGACAAAGACGAAAATAAGTAGCAGTAGAAGAAAGCAGCAAAAAAGAAATTTCATCCACCAGATGCAGGAATTTGATTTAACTTTCTCAACTGCCTGTTGAGAATCAAAATTGGCCATTCTTGTCTCACTTGGTAACATTAGTCTTGCATACTCATCTTCCATTGTTCGTAGCTCAGAGGTCTCAATGTTCTTTACTGACAACTCAGATGCACTTGACATCTTTTGTGAAATTCCACACAACCTGTTAGACAAGGGACAAGCATCAGAATAAAGGTCAATGGAAAAAAAAAAATTAAAATCAAAACCAGTATTGACCTAAATTAATCTAGACACACACAAGATCATTCAAAGAATGACTTGGATACAGATTACACAACTACAATGACAAATATATGGGCCACATATTTACAAGTGTGGGTACTTTTCACATATTTTAACATATGTATTGACCTTTGCGCCAGTCAAGGAAATATGCTATTATTATTTTTAGGGAGCTTCACTAAACAATACACAGATATATATGTTTGTATGGTCACACAATGCAATTAGATCTCAGCAAGTTAAAATAAGATTACGGCAGGTTAATTTTAGCCCACATGTGTTGTCCCATTATGCCAAAAGTTAATTCTAGCAAAACTAAAGGGCCAAGGAAACAGGGACATGAACAACTACCAAAAATCGAATTGGCAATAGGCATGAAGAATGTTAGTTACTAGACAGAAGGCCCCAAGCTATAGAATGAAGAATTTGAGTATGTTCATGGAGAAATGATCATATGCCAAGAAAGAATCCCACTGTTCTGCAAACTTAGTGTTATCTGATTTGATCTTTGAGAAGATGATAACTTCTAGCTCGAGCTTTGTATCGCTTGGCAAATGGGATCAAAAGAATAATCGATAGCTTAAGCATGTTACAGTTGATAAATCTACAAGCTATCCATCTTAAGAAGGCATTATAAAGGACTTTTCATTTAAAATGTTCATTAGTCAGCTTTTGATCGGTGTACAATTAGTCTACACATATCTAAAAGCAATCTCAGGATAGAAAGATCATATATTTTAACAAATCAATTTGTCAGGTTAGTATCAGTAATACCGTGATTTAAAATTGGCGGATTTTCCATGCTTCCGTACTCTTCTTCACTTGCTGTATCACTCTAGTTAACCTCATACAAAATCCACCATTGTTCCAGGTCATGCTCTTCTTTATTTTGTCTTGCGTTTTAACTTTTCTCCAAAGTTCCCAACATTTTCTCCACCTTGAAATCTTCCACCAAACAAAAAATGACTACTTTTTCTAGTCTAGATCACATCCACAATTATGTTCCAACTTGCATGCAAAGGATCACTGCCTAGGTCATCTCACGATATATAGATGTTTTTACTTCTAAACTGCAAGAAGTTAAAGGGTTCCAATTTTATTCCTGCATAATCTTTTCTGCACTAAACTGTGCCAACTAGGATCAAAATTCATAAGCGTGAGACATGCAGTGAATGTTGGATATCCAACGGAATCTATTGCCTCGTAATCAGTATGCACCTCTAACCCAATACTGGGAGTCTGCAATCCTCCAACTTCACTCCATAAATAAGTTCAACAAATCTAAAAGCTACAAACTTAAATTTCTGAACTTTGGCCTCACTCGATGTTGTCAATACCAAGAGCGCTTAGGCCTATAGATTAAGAGTCCACATGGGTACGATATCTGTGTTGCTGTCAGAAATCTGTCTTGAGAGCTTCAATGTCTAAGGACCATATACAAAAAAGGAAAAGAAATTCCATGTTACTCGACGACTTGTGCCTGATTGCTTTTTAGATGCATTGGTACACATTCCTATCTAACTCCGACCAGAGTTGCTGCTATGACGCTTTAATTCTCTCCGACCAAAGACTCTATGTTGAGATATCAAGGTAACTGGCAACTTCCGATATCGGAAATTAGCTCGTCATGCAACCAACAACTTGGGACCGGACCACCCAGGAATCCATGTCATAGTATTATGACTGAAGGACACAGAACAGAGATATGGGCGTCATTCTTTGCCTCTTCGATCGGTTTTCACAAAGGCAGCTCATTTAATCCAGATTAAGCGAAGGAAAAATCAAGTATTGCTGGATCGGAACGAATTTTGGTGCTTGCAACTAAATCTTCCATGTTTAGGTCACATCAAGAAGAAAACGATGCTACTCGTACAATCACATCAAGAAGACAGAGATAGCGAAAAGAGTAAATTCTTGATGGAAACATGGAGGAATTCCGAGGCAAAACGAACAGGAAGAAAAAGAATGAAAAATCTCTTACCTTGTGAAGACTCTTCACGTAGGGAAGGGGGGTTGAGACCTCGAGCAGATGAGACGTCGAGAGTAAAGGGAGAAGGAGAAGGCGGAGGGACAGGGAGAGAAAAGGAGCGGCTCGTTATGGGGTTGTCTCGGTGTTTGTTCTGGGGCAAAGGGTTGCAACAAGAGGAAAGGATTCGATGCAGAGGAAGCTCCTCCCACAAGGCGACGACCAGCCGCTGCCTTTTGCTCGCTCGCTCAAACGCGCGAGGAAAGCGAACACGATCGCCACTCCCGTGCAAGGTTTCAGGGGTGACGTCTGCCTCTCACAGGCGCCATGGGTCCCATCTCTTGCGGTCTTGTGACGAGAACACGTCATCCCTGGCATTTCTCGTGGGTGGTTCACCCTGCATCGTTTCCGATCCAGTCAAAACGCGCTCGTTGCCTTGTCCGCATGGTTTGTCAGCGGCAGCAGCAGACGCGGATTCAAATTTCTAGAAGACGCCCCCGGAGCCACCAAGCACGAGAAGTCTCTTTCCCAGTGGTCCGCCGGACGGGCCCCACATGAGCACCGAAAAGGAACGTGTATGTACATGGAAATATAGTAAATTTGATTTGATAAAATTTATTTAATCTAATTTTTTAAATATATTGTTTTGATTAAAAAAATATTTCGATAGGTATAATAAAAAATAAAAAAAATTATTTAATATAATACGGACATGTGCTTTGGAGACAATGCGATAGTCAAAAGAGAAGGTGAAATGACTAATATTAACGGAACCAGCGACGGTGGAATGAGAAGGTGAAATAACTAATATTAACGGAAGCGACGGTGCAATGAGAAGGTGAAATAACTAATATTAACGGAACGAGAAGATGAAACGACTAATGTTAATGGAATGAGAAATGACTAATTTTTTTAATAAAAACTATAAAAAAGATTAAGTATTTTAAATTTAATTAAATATATAACTTTTTATAAATCGCAAGAGCGACATAATATCTATGTAGCCAATCGTAAATAATTAGAATTTATGATTTTATTATTATTATTATTATTATATTTGACAAAGAAAAGAGATTATTGAGTATCTAAAACTTAAAGAGAATTTTTTTTCAAAAGTAAAAAAATATTTATATTATATGTCTCTTACCTTATTTCAATTATTCGGTAAAACTTAAGTTAGTGTCATTTCAGGCATCATAAGCCTATAATTATTATTTACAAAGTTCACAATGAAAAAATATTATTTTATATAATGTTATTCCTGTTAGGATCAAGAGCACTAAGAGGGGGGGGTGAATTAGTACAGCGGAAATCTTTCGACGATTAAAACTTCGTTCGTACGATAAAAATGATTTCGGTGTAAAAGCCGATTCTAAGATTACTTTAACTTAAGATTAAGCGAGATGACGTTAAAGTAAATCTATGAAGGCAGTTTGCAGTTATGATGGAAATCAGAATGTAAGCGCAAACTGAAATACGACGTTCGTACGATAAAACCGGTTTACGTCTAAATGTCAATTTTGAAAAAACTGAACTTTGAAACACGTTTTGTAAATGCGCAGAAGGCAGTTTGCAGTTGTGATGGAAATCAGAATGTAAGCGCAAACTAAAATATGATGTTCGTATGATAAAGTCGATTTACGTCTAAACGCAGATTCAGAAAGCACTGAACTTGGAAACTCGTTTTGTAAATGCGCAGAAGGCAGTTTGCAGTT
>LVTN01000166.1:0-48612 GCA_001649415.1 Musa itinerans
ACAAAAGTAATAAGCAAAAGAATTTTAATATGTGTTGGCTGGACGGACGTAAATGTAATGAGAAAAATATAATTTTAACATTTCCTTAGTTTCTAGCAACAAACAACTTTATGAGTATGTTGTTGATCATGGAGAGAAGCCATATGAGATTGAAGATCACCCAACCAAGGATAATCTCTATAGAGGAGATTACATCAAGGTTGACGAAAGCAAAGGCTCCCATGAAAATGGGAAGGCTCAGTTGCCCTGCTCCTTGGTCTGTATTGCTATAAGCATAGCGAGAGTGGTCACTATCGAGATGTTTAGTATCGTTGTCACCCAATTGCTAACGTTGGTGATGATCAATAATAAGAAAAGTGCCCAGAACTTAAGTGGTGATAAATAGGACGACAAAAAGAGCATGAGACATACTCCATTAGCATTACTATAAACCTAGCACAAGAGCTAAGAGCGATTTGATGTCATACATCCACTTCCATGGTAGCACGAGCCAGGCCACATACACTGTAGCAATGCACTGTAGCACTACAGTGCACTGTAGCACTGCTACAGTGCTCGGTACACCTGGGGTGTACCGCTCGGTACACTTGGGTGTACCGCTCGGTACACCCATACCGTACCGAGCCCAGGTTGAAACTCTGGTATGATACGATTTTGCGGACCTTGATTCTAGTGATGGTCGCTCTCGTTACACTAAGAGCAAGGCGAGATGACGACCATGTGGTAAGCGTCCCAACGATAATCACTCTCGCTACACCAAGAGCCAAGTGAGATGATGACCATGCCCTAAGCATCTTGATGACGTTGCGAGAGGCGAACGAGGTGGCAAGACAATTAGACCTCGTCATTGGGAACGGAAAGAATATTGAAATTATCTTTTTCGTCAATGTAGCTAATGACATTAAGATAAATTAGATTATTTATTTTACTTTTAGAATTATAAGGATTTCAATATAAATTTTTTAAATATAAAAATTATAATACTAATAAAATTTAAATATATGAGATAATATATAATTAGTTTCTTGAAGAATCGATGTCAGCATCTATCTCGGGCAATGCATCATTGAACTTGATGCAGGCACGCAACACATTGTATCAGTCATATTTAGCAAGAGTAAATCTTAGCATAAGCTACGTTGAATAGGCACAAAGCAAATGTTATCTATCATTCTCAATAAGACTTACCAGTTCCACACCTCTTAACAATCCACATGCTGCCTTGCAAATGTAAGTATATGCCTGCCATGGGAGGCTGTTTCCAAATGAGACCAACTCAGGTTTTAGCAAGCTCAAATTAGACTCTCCATGGCCAAAACAACATCCCACCACCACATATCCATTGTTCAAGCAGATAAATCCCAACAAGCACCCATAAAATCTGATCTGAGTAGAATAACTGAGGCTTGTGAATTCTAATTCAGCGGAAGAAAGGAGCTCTCCATAAACTAAAAAGTATTCTACAAAAATTTTGAGGCCAAATGCAACAAAGTCCTCATGGCACAATATTTTCCACATGAACAAATCTTGATTTCACGCCGAAAAAGAAATTGTAGAATAAAATCGATAATCATTATCGACCTCAAAATCTTTACGGAAAAGGTTTATGCAAAAAATGGGAAATCTCAGTATTTTAATATCCTGTTGAAGAATTTAGCAGACGGCACATAAAAAATTAAGCTCAGGTGGTTCTGAGCCAGTTAACAGTCAAAAACTATGAGAGACTCCTCATGCAAGAGCCTTCTGAATCTCATCAGTAACTTCCGTGGGAGGTTTCTCTGCATGAAGATGCATAACGACGTCCTTTTTGGAGTAGTAATCAATGACCTGCATAATTAAAGCATTGTTTAATGAGTATAGAAACTATCAGCTCTGAGACGGGAGATGGCTAAAGAAAATGCCACCAGCTTCATTTTCCTACTCAATATATCGGTCATGATATTTGGTCATGATATTTGCTCTTTCGGACTTGTACTCCGTTGCCATATTAAATTTAGCCAAGAAGTCTTGCCACCATCCTTGTTTTAGGGAGAGCTTCTTTTGAATTTGGAAATAACTCAATGTGATATTATTCGTCCTTAGCACAAATAACATTCCGAGAAGGTAGTACCGTCATACTTGTGAATAGTAGATCATCGTTGTCATCTCCTCATGCATTGGATACCACTACTCGGTCTCGTTGACCTTACAACTCTCGTAGGCTACTTGGTGACCCTCCTGCATAAGTACTCCTCCAATAACAAAGTATGAAGCATCTGTAGACTTTAAAAGACTTCCTATAGCCCGATAATTTGAGTACTAGTTCTTCTAACACAACAGCCTTTAGGTCTTCGAATGTCGTTTCACATTTGTCAAACCATCACCAAGGCTGCTCCTTCAACAACTCCGTTAGTGGAGTTGCGTGTTTCGAGTACCCAATTATAAAGTGCCGATAATAGTTGATGAAACCAAAGAAGGATCTTGACTCCGGTACCTTCTTTGGTGTTCGCAACTCCACCACAATTTGCATCTTTAATTTGTCCATTCGAATGTATCCTTTGGTGAGCGACCGCTCTGCAATCCTGCACGCTGTTCCTACTTATAATTTTTAAGCAAAAACACACAAAAATAATTTTTAAACAAAAACAAGACAAAATACATTGTCAAACATATGTACAAGCAAATAAAAGTGACTAACGATCCGTTGATGAAGGTGTCGAGGGTGCACGACAACCGCCCGTGATAGTACATTGCAACTTTTGTGATCTTTTGCTATTTATAATTGTACTATTGCATTGATTTGCTGTCAAATAAATTCTAAAAGCACATTGGAGAATAGAATTTGGTTATCATGTCTCTTCGTTTTATCAATGAAGACTGATTACATTAAATTTGACAATAACAACTAAATTAATTCTGCAAGTCTGAAACATGATCCAATCTGGTCTATGTCCCATTATAAAAATTAGTGAAAGCGGCAAAAGAAAAAAGGCATTGAGTACTTCTGGTTGTTTCTCTAGATCAGAAAGTAAATATGCATGAACACTGTCTCAAACAAAAATCACACAACAAATAATCATAGTTTTAGAACTTGGTGAAAGTTCAATAAGAAAAATATTGATGCACCATCAAGTCTCCCTCCACGATATCATGTGGAGAGGGAGTCATTTGTAAATGGGAGGGTTGGGGAAAAATCAAACAGATAGCCTTAAAAGTCCAAGTTGCAAATATATAACGCAAGCAAGAAGGGAATTTCTCAACATGGCAGAGAACTGATTTACTGTATGACCTCATCATGTTATATTGTGCTAAACTCTCACATAAAAGTTGCAGGAATATGAGCACACAAATAGTCAGACAAAAGCAGAAACCACAGAGAATTATGCCATCCACCATGAGAAATTCCAAATTTTCCTTGCAATAAAAAAATTATAATACAAGAGACAAAAACATCAAGGAACAGGTATAAAGAAATATCATACAGGTTCAGTTTGTCGGTGGAAGGCTTCAAGCCTTGACTTGAGCATTTCAACTGTGTCATCCTTCCATTGGATCAAGGGTTCTCCTGACACCTTCAGAGAGCAAATAACATTAAATGTATAAGACGACTTATGACACTAGGACATAAAATACAAGGTTCCTGAGACCTGGCATATCTGATTACAAGAAACTTCGCTAGCATCAAATGCTGGACTAAGTTGCATAGGCAATGAATGTAACAGCAAGTACATGACAGTCAAAGAGCTCAAAAATGACTCTGCTATTAGGGTAGACTGAATCAACCCAAATAACTGACAGGGCCATGTCAGTTCTCATAGAACTGATGAGTTGCTTAGGTACGAGACAAAGACAAAATACAAGGTTCCAGACCTTGGCAAATCTGAGGACAAGAAACTTAGTTAGCATCAAATGCTGGACTAAGTTAAATAATGTAACAGCAAATACATGACAGTCAAAATAAGCTTAGAAAGGTCTCTGCTATTTAGGTAGACTGAATCACCACTAGAAACTGCATAGGTCATGTCAGCTCTCATAAATATGACAAGTTGGACCCATACTTGTCAGTGTGATACATCAGGCACATGAGTAACGATATCACACCTCGAAAAATTATCAGGGGAGATTCAGTCCACCTAAATAGCAATTACACCTCAGAAGACATACTAACTTGTGCAATTTACAAAGTAGTACTATGAATCATAGACACGCGTAAGAATTTTTGCTTGCAATAATCAGTAATTAGAACATACAAACCTTCTGATTGTGTACACTTGTAGTATTTATTTCCTGACAGTCAACGGTACCTTCTACCACCAATATGAACTCAATACTGCAGGTATTTCTTACACACTGCATACATGCACATTTCTACACATACATAAATACCTCTATGCATGTATATAGATGCATATAAACGTACATGTATATGTGACAAAAATCTGATAAGATTAACCATTAATCTTAATACTACATGGTACATAGACTATGAGTAGAAATCTTTAGCCCAACACGAAACTAAATGTTTTACTAATGATTCCTGGACTTACACAAACACTATAGCTTCCCCACCTGTCTCTGCCTATGTCCCCAGGTTAGCCTAGGACAGTTCTTAGGTAAAAGTAACCTTTATATGCACTGGTTAAATGAGGTGAGTCAATTTTAGTTAATAGCACAAAGAGAGGAAGAACAAGAATTGATGGAACTATACCAGAAACAAGAAAAAGATATTTGATGGCTATTAGAGTGAACAGAGATATTCCCCATCGCAAAGCTCAATGGCAGACTTCAGATCTTAAAGCTTCTTATTGATGTTGTTTCGTTTATATAAGACATCTGAACACTGAAATGTTCCTTCTTTATATTGACAAAAGTGTGTGCTTCCAAATTACCCAAGATATAGTAATAAAGGCAGGAACAAGTGCCCATAATCTGAATCAAAAATCTCAAAGATTTTCATTAAAAGCTAAACATATAAAAGTTACAATTCGATGTTTTCAGAATACCTCATGGAGTGAAACGATAGAGGGAAAAAATTATTTCTCGAATTCAGCTGTACATTAACTAATGTGTGTGCTAACCATCGCATGAGTATCCAGAAATAGCAAATGAAATCTACCTCTATAGTTAAATTTGAAATAATGTTCTCAAACATAAAAGTGAAAAACATTTATTGGCTCACAGAATGGAAAATTTTTAAGTAATGTAAATAACATAAAACACCAACAATATCTACATGGGTACTGTTGTTCACAGTGTCCACGTTGGTAGAGCATGTCAGAAAGCATCTTGGTTACAGAATGCTTAACTAGAAATTTTGTATTTTTTATGTCCTACTCACATCATCAAGTCCAGGACCTTTGAAGGAGCAAATTTGGTGTGATAAGTCCTGCCATCATCAATTGCAAAACTGAGCACTTGATCAACTTTGACACCTTGTTTTGCCAGCATCTCATCGAGCTGCATGAAGAAGTTAAGAAATTGTAACAATGCTCCTGAGCCACAACAAAGAAATACTTAAACATCAGATAAAGCTCTCTTGTGCCTATCAATGTGAAGAGTGAACTTAGAATTAGGGTGAAAAGAAACAACATTTTAAACTTTTCAGCTTGGACAACCGTCCTTGGGAATCCATCCAGAATGATACCTTTTGGCATGATAGTTTTTTCATTGCCTCATCAATTATTCCAACAACCAAGTCATCAGAGACCAACTTCCCTAGAAACTTTACAGCCAAAACAAGTAGTTGATCTTTAGAAGGTAGCCGTGCCATTTGTTCTCATTCCTTTTATCCTAGTTCATCAAGTGTTGTTGCTTGGATGCCATCGACCGGGAGTCGGCACGGCTTGGTCTTGACCCGAAAGCGCGAGGCTATCCAAGTAACCCACATGGTAGTCCCGCAAGGCTATTGATGTGGCACCGAGGTGGTTCCGAGATGGCCTTCAGAGGGACTCCGAGTGTCCAAGGTGTCTCAAGGTGGGCTCCGGTCTCATCGGGAGATCTTGCACAAAGGTTAGTTCAGGGGGATATTTCTACTCCTCTGACGCTCAAGTTAGTTTTATGGTGTTGTGTGGGTGTAAAAGGTTTTCTCTGAGAGAGCTCCCACTCCTGGGCAGGCGTCGGGGTCGACTTTTATACCTGGGCGACCAAGGGGACCATCTGTAACCATCGCAATGCCCTCCCCTTGGCGTTTTGTCCACATGGACGATAGGCCCGAATGGTCCCCTGTGGCCTATCGTCCACAAAGGCCGATTGAGGGGGAGCAGATCCGATCGGCCACCCGGGGACCACTGTCCCCAGTGGCTGACAGGCCATTACCTCTCCCATGTTGCCGCCGAGTCGGGAGGTGACTCAACCTTTACCTTCCACATCGGTGCCTTGGTGGCGGCCAACTGTCGGGCTGGTTTAGTCGCCAATATATTACCTATCATCAAGCAATACCTTAATCAATGCCTATTTAATTTTAATTCCAAGAGGGGTTTTGGCTGCAACAGCAGCTCGCAACATATCACCAGTTGCCAAATGACACAAGCAATATTCATCCTTTATAATACGTGACTGAGTGCCCTTCCCAGATCCCGGTGGCACTGACAAGACTTAGAAGTTCATCACCGTTTTCTTGTCTTCTGTTTGAGGAAACCGAAAGTTTATTTCTTGTAATGTACGGTCTCAAAAGTGTGCTTCCTTATGATCATCATATTCACGTCACCAATTTCAAGAACTTACCCTAATTATCTCGCACAAGATTCAAAATATTGATGCTACATGACATCAATGTAGGAACCTTATTCAAATAGCCGAGACACTGTGTCGAGAAATAATTTTCCGAAGCCGCTATTCTTGAATACGCAACATTAGACAGCAAATTACCGAAACAATAGGCGCATCAAACCCTAACTACCAGCAAAATACTTGACTAAACAATCTTTCATCCTACATTGCAAGCAACAGGAACGATGCTAACTTCTGACTCTAAAGGAAA
Source organism: Musa itinerans (assembly GCA_001649415.1). NCBI lineage: Eukaryota > Viridiplantae > Streptophyta > Magnoliopsida > Zingiberales > Musaceae > Musa > Musa itinerans. Next base: position 6,959 of record LVTN01000166.1, read on the forward strand.
GGAACTGCATAATAGAAAAATCCAAGGAGCGATTGCCGGAGAGATGTAGAACCTAAGAGAATAAGGCGCTTGTCGGGCTTGGAGGCGCACTTCATGCGGTGGAGGACCTCCGTCATGAGATCCAGCGACAGCACGTCCTCGAGATCCACTTGGCCCACGCTCCCCATCTTCTTTCCTCCACCAGTCTCCTCCTCCGAAGCGAAGAGCGTCGCAGTCTCGATCGAACTCAACGCCACAGAGATCAGTTCGAGGACACACTCGTGGTGGTTAAGGGACGGACGCAGAGCTCCACGGCAAAGCAAACGCCTCAGAATCTCGACACGTCATACTTTGCAGATGACGTAACGGATGCTTCGATGCCTTACTCTTGCGGGACCCGCTGTCTTTCCAATGACAAAACAGGTATTTTCTGGGTACAAATGACAAGTGTAGAATGGTTTAGTGTTGATTGTGCAATTTATTTTAAGAGGTGTTTTTTGTTTTCTATTTTTATTTTTGAACGATTTCTACTTCTTTTTTTTTCCCCAAAAGTACCCCAATTTTTATTTTTTCCAAACTATACTCATATTCTAAATAACACTAAAAATATCTCTCACTAGTCTCAATGTTTTTTTGCCATTTAATTTTGGGGACATCTTATGGATTGGTCCACAAGGTGCATTGGTCCAAGTGGATGAACTATTATAGTGTTTTTATTTTGTTTATCTACAGTAATTTTATTAAAATATTATAAATACTATAAAAACATTGAAAAATACTATAAGTGATGACTCTTTGATTGTCTTGATCATTATGGTGTTTTCATTTTGCTCATTTATAGTACTTCTTATTAAGATATTAAAAATACCCTTTAGTTGTCATTGTTCATACATCATTACAGTATTATATTTTTATGCTTATAGTTAATTTGGTTGAGGCTAAGAGTTCATTTGGATCTAAGTACATCTTATAGTATTTTTATTTTGATGACTAAAGCACTATAACATGTTAATTTTTTTTATCTTGGTGATATTGTTCCTAAACTATTATAAGTACCTATTTGAATCCGAATAATTTTGTTGAAGTATTGAAAACACTATAAAACTATTGAAAAATATTATAAGTAATATTATATTATATTATATCTTTTTGATTGTCTGTAAGATCATTATGATATTAAATTTTTAGCCTTAAATTTAGTTTGACTGAGGTTATGAGTCAATTTATCTTATACAGTATTTTTATTATGATGTCTAAAATCCTATAATAAGCCACAACATTGCAACATTCATTTGGTTCAAAATTTACAAGAAAAATATACTGGGGTGAAGGATATTTTTAACATTATTCAAAATAGAAAACATCATTTGAGAAAATAAAAAATATATGACATTTTTTGGAGGGGGAAAAAAAAGTAAGAAGGGGACTTTTTTAAAGAAAATCATCTTTTTTTTATCACATAATATTTTTTTTTCAAAAGTGATTGATCTAATATTATTGCTTATTGAATTGATTAATGAGGAAAAAAAAGTGAAAAAGTGAACTGATCACTTAATTTGTTAATCCTTTAAATGATAAAAACAATAGCTTTCTATGATAACAAGCCAAAAGGAAAAATGCTTTTTTTTCCTATAATTTTCTCTAAAAAATAATTTTCTATCATGCAGAATAAGTTGATCGATTTGTTAGTAGATGAGTCTACTATACTACCAGATAAAAGTGTAAATTTCATCTGGTAAGATTATAAACTCTCAACCATTAGTAAGTGGATACAATATATTATTTCGATATCGATATTCATATGCAAATAAGAATTTATTGATCAAATATTCCATTTCTGTCTCCAAAAGAGAATTACTATAATCTTAATAATGGGATTGGAGTTGGTGGAGTGACAAAGACAATGGAGTTGGAGTGAGAATTAGAGAAAGGAAAGAAAACAAGGTTTTGAATAGGAGCTAATTTTACATTGTGATTCAAGTTTAATCTGTGATAGAGACAACTCACTTGTCTCTGACCACCACCAACCATACATACTTGTATGGAATGCTGAAAGAGTCAGGTTTGTTGATTAAAGTCAATATCTAATGCACATTTGATTAGAAATTTTGTTCCTAAGTTATATGAATCATTGAATGTGTGATACTAAATTAATATTATGTTTGAAACTTGGATCCGAAGAACAACTTCCTTGATTTGGCCATTGATATTTGTATTCCTACATCCATCTTTTTAACACCACTATCATTATATCTTGTTACCACACCCACCATAATGTTTTGCTCTAATAATGAGACCAGGTTCATACCAAGAAGGCAAACTATCATCTCTCTCTCTCTCTCTCTCTCTATGTGTATATATATATATATATACACAGAGAGAGAGAGAGAGATTTATAAGCCTTCAAAAAATTAAAAGAGAACAAATATCAAATAATTGACTAAAGTAATAAAAAGCATAATTAGTAGTAGTTGAAACTGGCATCTATCATCTAAATTTGGAGAGAAATATATATATGTATACATATGAGTTAGAGATGCAATACTCTTACAATAAAAGGATTAAGGATAAAAATATATTATGAATAATCTGTGGTCTCATCCTCCAACTTCTATCACAAATTATGATTTCCACAAGGATAAACATTTATTGGGTAAAAAAATTAGGGTTGTTGATCATCACATTACTCATAATCCATTATCTAATTCTTATAACAAAGAAGAGATGTTGATAATTCATGGCACTGATCTTATTGAAAACAAAATGGGGAAACAATACTTGTTTCCAGCTCATCACATCAAGTAAGTACATCATGGAGGGCATCACTAAAGCAAATGCTTTAGTTTGTTTGGAAATAATGATGCTTGGCATAGAGGACCACCATGGCCATAAATAATAATAATAATAATAAATATATGTGTATAATAAAAATATATTCATAAATGAATCTAATAAAATTTATCTAATGGGACATCCATATTTTATGCATCATAGGCTTATCAATGTTTAAAATATTGAAATTTATAGTATTTTTGTAATGAGTTATCAGCGATACCAAAAAAACACTATAATGCGGTAGAAAAATATTATAACTAGAGTTAAAAAAAAAAGAAAAATCTATTATTCTGCTTACATCCATCCACAGAGGACATGGAAGTGCCACCAACCCTTGAAGACACTAACATTTCATCTGCCTCATGTTGTGCTTGTTGTTGCTCACCTCCTGGTGTTATTTGCATGATCATTTGTTTATTTTGTTGCTTAGAACATTACAGTAATGTACCCAATGAGAAGACAAAGGCATGGTCCTGTGGTGATCATTGAGGAGGGGCCATCAATTAACATAGCCAATGGAGAAATGGTGAGACACCATCATTGGGTTAGGCTCAGGACAATGAACACTCACCTCTCACCATCTACATTGAAAGGTCCATCATAATGATTCTAAAATAATGTTACACCTGCAATTACCCTATCAACTTATTTTCTCTCTTTCAGTGTTATAGTAAACTCTCCATTTATGTTTACAAAAGATAAAAAAATTAAAACCCAAAAGGCGGGTTTTATTACTTAGTCGATTATATGTTTACATATATATTTTTTTAATATAATAATTAAGATATAATTTTTAAAATTATTAAAATTTTGATCAAATTAACTATTTTTAAAATATAATAAATATTTTTCGATGAAAGATCGATCATAAATGCTCGATAATATCATGATATATTTATGGAAAAATAACATTCGCTTGATAGAAAGTCAAAGGCATCGAGTAACTTAATTGATACATAAAATTTTAAGGTCAAATCTTAAGGACAAATAATTTTATGAGCATCCTAACTACATTAAAAAAATATTCCATAAATAAATTCAATTAATTAGAAATATTTGTGGTGACAACAAAATGGACCACCAACCACAATAGACAGCCGACACCGTGGACTCCTTCCAACGTTCCGAAACCCACCAACCCAATCGGCAGCAGCGGCACGTCGTTACCCCTCCGTCACCCGTCCTCCGATTGGCCGAATGCCGCCGGGCCCACGGGGTGGCTCAGTGGTTGTGGAGGTACGTCTTTTGGACGGACGAGATCGTCCGATCAGGGTGGTCCCGAACTTTGAGATCATCGGACGATGAGAGAGGCCTCCTGTCGAGAGGAGCCTCTCGCGGAACTCCACCATGGAGTGGGCCCGCCGGCCTTTCCCACTTGCGCATGGCGGAAGTTTGAACCGTCCGATGGGGATCAGACGGGTGTAGTGGTATCGGGTCGTCTCTTTCGGCTGATCTCTCTCCCACTCATGCCGTCGGCGAATACTTCCAGAGCGCAAACGATCCCCCTATCTCTCACCATGACCTCACCTCAGAAGGAATGCGCTCTGACTAAATTAATATCCTATTCCTGCAAAGGCAGCTTCTTTTATTGAAAATCTATTCTTCTTCTTCTTGGCTCGTCTCTTTCTTGACTCTTGGTGGGCGGCCTTCGCTCGCCATTGTGCTCTGACCGTCGACCTATTGGCGGAGGAGATATCTCGGAGGGAATGCTGAGAGTTGGCGGCGATCCGCAGCTATCGTAGACGATTTAAGTCCCTGTGCGAGGTGACCTTTCCTCTCTTTCCATGTAGGATTTTTTGGGGCCTTCGGTTGCTGAAAGATCTGATCTTTTTTGGTCTCTCCATTGCGTTTCTTGTGATTGGCTAGAGAATCTCCAGCTTACGCTTTTTGGCTGGCCTCTAAATCACAGTGCTAGATGACCTTTACTCTCTCTGTTGTTTCAATAGGATATGTTTTGGTAGAAACTTTGATCTTTCTTTGGTTTTCGTAAACAATTGTTTGAATGAGATTGTATCCTTTGGATTTCTTTTAGAGATTTTGTCGCATTTTGTGAATTCTCGGTTTTCTTTTACCTCAAAATTTGTTCTTTTATCTCTCTAAGTTGTCTTCTCCTCTCCTCATTGATTTGGTGTGTAAGCTGTGAAGAGTCGAATTGGATCGGCAACGAAGTAAGCGGTTTAGTCGTTACAGTTACACGAAAAAGATGGATTTCTTCTTTCTTTCTTCCTTCCTTTCTTTCTTTCTTTTCTCCTTTACTCATTTTTGTGGAGTTAGAACCATTTGGATGTGGGATAGTTCAAAACACTGCTTTTTTGGGGGTAAATTGGACACATTCTTGTGATCTCTTCATTTTGTGGCTGTGTGAACTAAAATGAGGTTTTCTTTGTGTTAAACTTGGTCAATAATTGATGCCTTGTGTGAATGAGTTCTTAATCTATTGTTTAATTGGATCTATCACGATCAACTGAATCAGCTAAGTAGGACTGTTTCTTTTAATTCTTGAGTTTCTAACATCGTATAACTTCTCCTTTCAATGTTGATATCTCAGAGGACAATTCTTGATCTGCATTTCCGGTGGCATTTGCCGAATACACCCTCCCACCATCAAAATCCAGTCTTGCAGCCATGGTGCTGGGCCTGCGGTCGAAGCACAAGAAAGGCGCTTCGGTTCACGTAGATTACATCATCCACATATTAGAAATAAAGCCATGGCCACCATCCCAATCCCTGAAATCCCTGCGTTCCGTGGTCCTGCACTGGGAGAACGGGGACCGTAGTTCTGGATCCACGAGCATTGTTTCTCCTAACCTTGGATCAAGTGCGACAGAAGGCAGGATTGAATTTAATGAATCATTCAAGCTTGATGTCACATTATTGAAGGATGGCTCAAGTAAAGTCAATGACAAGGGTGCATTTCAGAAGAACTTGCTTGAATTCAACTTGTATGAACCCAGGAGGGATAAATCAAAGGGGCAGCATTTGGGAAGTGCTCTGATAGACTTGGCAGATCATGGTGTCATTAAAGATACTATGAATGCTGGCATTCTGGTGAGCAGCAAGAGGAGCTTCAGGAACACAGCACAGCCGGTGCTCTATGTTAGGATCCAACCCCTCAATAACGGCAGCATCAGTTCCTCATCCAGAGAGAATCTCTCAAAAGAGGCGTCATTAGATGGAAAGGAGTCAGTATCGGATTTGATGAATGAGGAGTATGCCGAGGAAGCTGAAATTGCATCCTTCACTGATGATGATGTGTCTTCACCTTCATCCCTTGCTAACTCATCATCTGCTCTGGAAGCAAATGCAGATTTCTCAGTTCACAATGGTCCTGATGTAGAAGACTACAAGGTACTTAATAAATGTCCTATGAACATGCACATTAGGAGATGGCTTTGGCAAATTAGTCACTGGTTCCTGATTGCTCTGGAAAATACAATTTGTGCCCCCATCTGTTTTTTTCTCAATGTATTTCATGCATGTCATTGCAATTTACATATTTGACAAAACATAATTTTTGATATGGTTTGAATATTGATGTTTGTATTTCAACCTTGAAATTTCAGTTAAATATTTGGATGAGAAATTATGTACATATGTGTTGGTTTTACAGAATGTGCACCAGAAAGTGAAGGAGGATGAAGAGGTGCATGACAATGATTCCAAATTACTTTTGACATCTGAGCCTGCAAAGGTAGATGATGATGATTCCAACTTACTTTTGGCACCTGAGCCTGCAAAAGTTGAGTCACAAGTGACAGAAGTTTCCTGTGCAACGAATGTTGTCATCGATCAAAATGTGACTTTGCCTGATTCTTTGTTGGTAGGCTCATCTAATAATAACAAAATCTTAGAAGATTGTGATGAATCTGAATCTAAGTCTTCTCAAGAAAGTTCAATGCTCACCATGGAGAAGTCAGAAGCCCTGAGCATGGTGTCTTCATCTTTCACTCATATTATAAGTCCAGAGGGAGCAACTGGATTTCGCACTGTAAAAGAGGCTGCAGATGAGAACCTTTTGATGCAAGAAATCCAAGAAAAGTCAATAGATTGCAAGAGCACAGAAAACATTGTAGAAGTCCTAGTACAGAATGAAGATAATAGTGTAATCACAGACATAGTTGAGCCTTCAGATTTTGCTTTTCAGATGAACAAGTCAGACATCTCTGAAGCTAAGCAAAATTTTGATCAGGAAGGAAAATCAGAAGAGAGTAGAAATAAATCAGAGGAAGCTGATCATGGTGCACGTTACATGTCTGCAGAGACCGAAACTGAACCGTCAGTGGAAGCAAATGCAGTTGAAAGTCATCTTACTGAAAATGAAAATATAACTAGTGCCCTTGAGAATACTTCTATTGCTACAGCTGAAAGTGCTGAACATATTTCAGTCATTCAGCAGCATAGTATTTTGCAAAATACTGGCACCATATCCACTGACTTGGCTATATCTAGCCGGAAATCTTTCAGTGAGAAACATAACAACACTTATGCCAGTGAAAGACTGAAGACTATGAAACTTTCAGTGCGGTCACCTCCACGATTGATGGGAAGTATTGCTTATGGTGCCAGTGACCAGTATAAAGAAGATGTTAAGGAAATTGACATCCAAGAAGATGCATGTAATAATGGCACAAACTCTAGCACAGATGATGGAAGGGATGACAATGAAAGCACTAGTTCAGGTTCAAGTAAAGTGAAACATGTTTCTAGAGTTAATGGAAGGGGCTTTTCCAATAACAAAGTCCATGAATTGGAGTTCAGAGTCAAGTTACTTGAAGCAGAGCTGAGAGAAGCAGCTGCCATAGAGATAGGCCTTTACTCCATAGTAGCAGAGCATGGGAGTTCAGCACATAAGGTCCATACTCCTGCTCGACGGCTTTCTAGGTTGTATAATCATGCTTCAAGACAATGGTCAACCGAAAGGAGGGCAAGTGCAGCTAGAAGTATTGCATCAGGACTAGCTTTGGTTGCAAAAGCCTGTGGAAATGATGTAGCAAGGCATGTAGAATATTCCTTTTTGTTTAACAGAAGCTATTATCACTAGAAGATCAAACTGCAAAGTATAAAATAAATAATTTAATATCTAAATTCTGGAAAAATACTACCATCGAGACACTTAATTTCTGGCTTTCTATCGTTTGTTCAATTATTCTATTGTTATTAGACATGCTGATTTTTTGATTTACCAAATTATGCCTTACATGTTAATTACTTGACTACATCATATATTAATAAATTTTTTATTTCTGGTCAAAACAGGTTGACTTTTTGGTTATCAAACACAATTGTGTTGAGAGCCATTGTGACTGAAACCAGTAAGTATCCAGATATTCCAAAATCTGCTAGTATTCGCTCCACAAACAAAGGTTCTGTAAAGTTACCAAAGAGCAAATCTTCTCCATTGAAATGGGAATCTATTTCTCACAAGAATGAGAAGTTTTATTTCTCTGAAGAGTTTGGCGATTGGGATGATCCAGATACGCTGATATCTGCACTGGAAAGGATTGAAAATTGGATATTCTCTCGAACTGTTGAGTCCGTCTGGTGGCAGGTACACACTTATTGGCTATGAACACACGAGCCTTATAAAATATATATGTTGTAAATTCCTGGACTTGGAATCTCTTTTTGCGCCTCTGACATATATTTCCTTTTGTTTCAGACGTTAACTCCATGCATGCAGTCTGGCTATGAAGGCAGTGATCAACAGTTGGGTTCATACTCACAAAAAAGCTATGGAAGGACACCAAGCATGGGTGATCAACAACAAGGAAACTTGTCTGTAGAAATTTGGAACAGGGCTTTTAGGGATGCCTCTGAGAGGCTTTGCCCCCTTAGGAGTGAAGGACATGAGTGTGGGTGCTTACATATGTTAGCTAGATTGGTAAGTACAACAAATATTATAGTTACTGGCTACGCTTATCTAAGTGGTTGTATTGAGACATTTCTTTGGCATAGCTCACTAAAACCAAATTCATTGTTGGTGGCTAGCTATTATACAATGACCAAACAAGTTTATAAGGTATATCCCATCTTAACAAAAATTTGATCTTGTCGATCTGAGCATTTAGTAGCTTATCCTGACTATAAATTTCAACCACAATTCAGGGTATGATAAGAGTGCCAATGCGCTCTACAATAGCTTAGATATACATGCATGATCATTTATAATATCTCTTTGGATCAAATTCTTAAGCTTCGTGTGTGGACAACAACATCCTGGGGTGGCAACAAGAAATTGCGTAAGTTCCAAACAAAGCAGGAAGCTTGAACCTTTTGTTTTAACAATAAAGCCCAAGGTTGTTCCAACCCCTTGCCAGGGGATATGCCAATCATCTTTCCTTTCCATGAACATTTTTTTATTTTTCTTTTTTGTTAACAGAGAACAGAGCCATGGGAGAAAAATCTTATCTTGCAAAGCTAAAATAGCGAATGAGATTTTATTGAAAAGATTTTAGAACTATTTAAGTAGATATTTTAAACAGTACAGAGTCCATCTGGAAAATAATTTTCTTTTTGTGATTTTGTCTTAAATTCAATATAATCTGGTGAATTTGGTGTTGATTCACTTTACTTTAACGGCAGGTGCATATTATTGGTCTCTATTTCATATGTACTGATGTGGGGAAAACATGGTGATACAGTGGCATGAAGTGTTGGTTATTCTGATCTTTCTGAAGTACAATATGTTTAGTGGTGCTTATGTGTGTTTAATCCATATTCTGGTCATTATGTGCAATATGAGTGGAGCAATAAGGTTATTATATACAGTCTCCACAGAAGTACCAATTGGAGGTTGTGTTGATACAGGAGTAATTGCCCTAACAAGATAGTGGATTCATCTGACTAGTGTTTTCTCCAATTTTTGTTTTAATTTTCTTGTGTTCTAGTCCTCGGACATGAAATTGCTTAAAATAAACAAAGTAGTCACTTTAATAATCAAAGGAACTTTTACAATTGAATCATCATTATCTAGCTATTTAAGTGTTGTTATGGTCCTTACCAGGTGATGGAACAATGTGTAGCACGGCTTGATGTGGCTATGTTTAATGCTATCTTCCGTGAATCAGATGATGAAATTCCAACAGACCCAGTGTCAGACCCAATTGGTGACTCCAAGGTTCTTCCTATTCCTACTAGTGAATTAAGCTTTGGTGCTGGAGCTCAGCTGAAAAATGGCGTAAGTAACATCACGGCTTTATTATATATCTGCGTATTCTGCGCATATAGAGAATTGACTTATTTTCAAAGTATTGTGCAAACAATTATAAGGCAATTAAACTTTATATTCAATCCTGTCAAAGATTTTTTTTCGCTTTTTTCTTTTTGTATTTTCTCATTTGTGATTGGTGATATTCTAGAACTTTGGCTCAGTATCTTCTATATCACTTCTCTGAAAATCTAGTTTGAGCTTGATCTTGGTTCTTTTCTTTCTGTGAATAGATTGGTAACTGGTCTAGATGGCTAACTGACCTGTTTGGCATGGATGTGGATGACTTTGATACCCAAGAGAATGATCAAGATGATGACAAGATTCCTATCTCAGTGTCCTTTAAATCCTTCCATCTCCTGAATGCACTAAGTGATCTTCTCATGCTTCCAAAGGATTTGCTTTTGGAAAAGTCTATCAGAAAAGAGGTTTGTATACAAATTAGGACCATCATCTATATTTCTAGAAATTTTGACTTTGCCATATATTATATACTTTAATTGAATAATGTGTCCTATTTTGTGTTTGTTGTTGCTTTGTGAAGGTATGTCCGACATTTAGTGCATCAATGATCAAGCATATACTTAGCAGATTCCTACCAGATGAATTTTGTCCAGATCCAATTCCAGATGCTGTCCTACAAGCTCTAGAATCTGAGGTTAGTACTAAAGAACTTTGCCATACTCCAATCATTCCAATCTAAATAAACATTGCAGCCAGTTAAAAAAAAAGCCCAATGCACAAGGCAATGCAGAGTTTGTGGAGGATCAATGGATGCAGTTTTATCATGTAAACAGAGGGATAAATCACTTTGGTCACTTAAATCGCAAAGGGAGAAACCTTACTATGACACCAAAGCTTATTATCATTACTGCAAGTTAGTTGATGATCATCATTGTTGTGATTTAGACCTTTATTAACTAGGGATAAACATCAATGAATGATGAGCATAATAAGTTTCCATACATTGTTGCTCATACTTGACCCTTGATTTGCAAAATCCCGTCTGGCTCGTGAGTTGCTCATCAGATAGTTTAAAATGCATACTTATTTTATGCTTTATGATTTCTGGAAATCCTTTCATTCTGATAAAGAACAATTAGCTTTTTCTTGCATGGCTCAATACTATTTAAAGCTGTTAGTTAATAAATATTGAATTAAACATTGCTGGATTCAAAGAAGAAAATTTAGTTAGTCTATGTACTCACTGCATCTCTTTAGGACTATACGTAATGCAGGCTTATGTTATATGTTCTTGATATCTTATGACTGGCTCTGAGAATTTTTTGTCTGATTTGCAAATATCATTAGGAACCTTTTGAGAGCAGCCAAGAAGAAATAAGAAACATCCCATGCGATGCATCTCCAATCATTTACTCTCCACCATCAGTTACTTCAATAAAGAACATCGTTGGAGAAGTACGAAGCACATCTTTTCTGAGGAGGATTGGATCATCTGTGCTACGGAAATGCCACACGAGCGACGACGAACTTGAAGAACTGGATTCACCCCTCGCCACCATCATCACCGACAATTTCTCTTCTCCGAAGATCGAGACCAAACATGCCAGTTCCAGCTTTATCAGGTACCAGTTGCTCCAAGAGGTTTGGAGAGACGATGATTAGTCTCTTCTTTTTCTTCTTACATCATTTTTTCTTTTTATTTTTTTTTTGCTTCTTATATGTAAAATTCAAGCGAATAATCTTCTCTTGTGTATATTGTGCTTTGTGTCAACTTGAGTTGCAGAGAAATGCATGCTTTGTTTAGATTTGGGATAGAACTGCTATGTTGTTCTGGGAATTGGACAGATTCAAATGTATCCTTATTTGCTGTTATGTAGAAGCAGAGTTTTATATTTAGGTAAAAATAATAATGTAAATTTTGGATACAACACCCTAATTGATATTATAAAGAAAAATAATATTTCTAAGCTATTGAATCCCTCAGATTTAATGCTTAAAAGTTTTTCCTCAATTTCCATTGTTATGTGAGAATCATGAAATGTAGGAATAAAGAGGTTGAGCAGTCTTATGTCTCTCTTGCATTATAATTATTTATTTTGTGACACCAACATTTTCTTTGTAATTTGCATTTTGCATTATATAGTAAAATGATCAGATCAAAGTTAATCTCTAATAAGCAATTACTGACAAATCACAGAAATCTACTCCTAAAATTTAGATTAAACACAAATAGTTGAGATATTTTTAGAAATAGTATTATTTGGGTCTATTTTTATATCCCACAAAAAGAGTTAAGATATTTTGTACACCAGTAACTCATATTAGCCTTTTACTATATTTAGGTCCTCTTATTGGTCAAGCTTTAGTTGACCTAATCTAAACATGGCAAAGTCCAAGTAACTCTACCAGGGGTAGTTTCGGTATTCCGCGCTCCCTTAGAGGTCAAATCCGTCCGATTAAGATATTTAATGTCGGCCGGCGCCGACCACCGTCGGTTCGAGTCGGCGACGCTTGCCCGATGGGTCGGGAGAAGACGACCCTTTCTCCCATCGACGCCGCACACGTGGCTCGATGATGCGATCTCCGCCGTCCGATCCTTAAAGTCGCCATCCCGGACGCCCGTGACGCGTCCCTTAACTCCAAGCCACAGGAATAACGAGGGGCCCTTTCCAATCGACGCCCGTGATCTCGTCCTTTTCACCAACCGACGGCTGAGATCCGTCGTGGGTGGGATTTGCTGACTCCGTGCTCGTCGCCGACCGATCTTTTCGAAAGAAATACTCTTCCTGACCGTGCGTGAAATACCCGTAAGTTTTCTACATTGGGTCCCGCATGGATCCGGCGTTTACATCTAATGATAAATCAGGTACATGGATGGGTGGATTACAGGGCAGAATGTGGAATTATTATTCTATATAAACGGAAGGAATAATTTCTAATTTAGCAACAAGAAATGTGCTTAAATATATTTCTTTTAAGTGTCCTATAAATATGGCGATCCGTCTCCGTACGTCCCGATCCTAATCTCCTCCCTTCTCCCGAGAGATGGTGGAAACTGCTTTGCTCCGTGGATTCCGGAACTCCAATTTGGGGTCGTCCCAGGAGCTCCCGGTCTCGATCCCTTTTCCTTGCCTTCGGCACATGAATTAACGTTCACGGGCTGATTTCTGAATTGCTTCTGGGGTAGGTTTGGGATCGAAATCGTGGTTCGAAGCATTCATTGGTTTTTGGCTCTTTCCTTTGTATGTTTAATGGCGTCCGAGCTGTGGATATGGTTTCGTTCGTCATTCTCTTTCCTTTTTCTGGTGGTCGGTTCGGTGTCGCATCAGATGGATGAAATCTCAATTCTCAAGGTGCTTTCTTCTTCTAACCAGGTCTTCTTTTAATGAGATTCTTGTAAGGATGACAACCGCTGACCTAATTGGGATGCTGGCGTGTGTCGCATTCGGAGAGGCATTGGCGCGGACTTCTTCTTTTGTTATCTCTAAAATTCAAATGTGAGATTCTCTTACCGTTGATTGGCTGTTGTGAACATCATATTTCCTGGTCTTCCATTTCAATTTCATATTGTCTCTGACAATGCTTTTGGCCCGAAGATTCCTCGATGGAGTCGATTGCCCCTTCCTTTCCTTTGCTGGGACTGGTTCGACGAGGTCTTATATTTTCTTCTCGATGCTTTCAGCAGAGCGTAAGTTTCTTTGAGGATGATCATGGATTCGATTGAGGCTGAGGAGAACCTGTTTGCCGTCAGCGATGCAAAGGTTAAGACTAATCTGCTCTTTAGTCAGAACCGTCATGGAAGGTTAATTCCTGCTATGCCTAATGAATGGAGATTATAATTGCAATGTCAACAATTATTGTCACTGTAGGCTTGTAATTTTTTTTATTTTGTTGTCTCACCATGCAAACTTTTTCATTCCATTTTTGTTTGTTGTTATTCTTATGCAAGCAATACAAGCTATATACTGACAATTAATCCTGTATACTGAAAAATATGTTCTTTATTTTTAAAATTTTCAGTTATTTTTCTATAAATCATAGGGGCAAATCTATGAGACCATTCCTTGTTAGGTTTGGTAGATGAGGAAGTAACATTTGAAAATAATCTCCTGCATCCTAGTTAGTGTAAAATTTATTGGAGTGCTTGTTTGGAAAGTGTCGGTATAACAGTTTTGCATGGTCTACAGTTGCATGGAGCAATGTGTAAACAACTTTCAAAAATTGTTTATAAAGTCTTGGGAATATTTCCTGTGCTGGAAGCAGCAAGGCCTAGAAGCAAGTCTGGAATACAGGCATTATGTTCGTTGCATGTGGCTATAGACAAGGCCAAGGGTCTTCTTCAACATTGCTCAGAATGCAGCAAACTTTACTTGGTGAGCTTTTGTTCATAATCTTCGTGTTGGCTATTTTGATATGTTTATTTTTAAAACTAATTTATTTCCACTACATTAAACTGTATACAACATTCTCTTACATAGACTCGAAAACTTATTAACTATGCAACAGTGTGATAACCACAGGTATGACTTTTTTGGACATGTTAGATTTCCGATCTTATTGAGAATGTGATAGAGAATGGGAACATGGTAGGTAAGAAGATGTACAAGTGATATTCACATTTTTAGCAGTAGTAGATTATCTGCAAGAGTGAATCTTCTTTTAATTTGCTGTTAAAGATAAGAAAATTGTCGAAATCATGTACTATATTTGTGGAAATAGCAAGAAAGCATCATTTTAAGTGGAGTAACCAGTAAGAGAATGCAAATGTTGTTACAGTTGTGCAGTTCCTCCTTGGAAAATAGAGTAGGGAAAAAGGTGGGAAATAAGGAATATCAGATACCACCAGCTCTAGAAATTTATTCTGGACTATATAAATGCTCCAAATGAGCCATCTCAGCAAGCCAGATCAACTTATTTGCCCTACTTGTAATTAGTCTCTAGCTAAGATACGGGCGTACTTTCCTACTAATATTTTATCTGCTAACAATTACAGCAGCTGTTAATTTGACTTTGGTTTGAACATATAGTCAATTTTGTTTTATCTGGCTCTAAAAATATTAGCCAAAAATAATATGAAGTTACAGAAATCTTCTTAGTATAGTTTCAAAATCTTATCTTTATTTAACTTGGATCAGACTTGATAATCTCAATTTATATCCTAAGTCATGGGTGTCCTACACTAAAGCCTCCATTTTTCTTTTGATCTATGAAAAGAGATGGTAATGGAACATGATTTATTTTTAACGTAAGAATAGAATTGTGATAAAATAAAGCATAGGTAAGAAAATGCCTGCAAAATTCTGTTAGCACACTTCTACAAATTATAATTGTCGTTATAATCTTTTTTAAATATCTTATGCTCTGAATATTCATACACTATTCTTAGTTGAATAACTTTATAGCTATTATACTATAAGTTACACTAACAATATTGTGATTATGGTCGCATTTAATATGATAACTAGTATGTTAAGTCCAGATCTCTAGCCAGCCTACTTACTTTGGTTTAAACATATTTCAGTTTACCGAAAGCATTTTTAGGTCCAAAGAAAAGACAAATGAATAGCCACCACTGAAAAGTGGTTCGTAGGGGTCTAGGCAGCTGAGGACTTAACAAGCTCATCTGCACCAGCATTGATTGATTAGTCCAACTTATAATGACTATTATGTTATATATTTTTAAAAAGGATTCAGCACCTCTTTCACTTCTTTGGTAGCTAGTTCATTGAGTGGTGATGACCCCAAATCCAGGTCACAAGTCCAATTGCATGAACTTCAGGTGATTCTGCAACCACTGAAAGTCCAAATCAACATAAAAAATGCATGTTAGGGATGGCAATAGCAGCCTGTCTTGTAGGCAATTCTTACAATCTCTTGTTGAACAACCTATAAATATATGTTAGTAATGTCACTATCTATTATTGGACACATTACTTGGGTTTGTAACAGCCAGCTACATGCTACATGACAACCAAAAAGGTAACAATATTGTCATAATTCAAATAAGTTTAAACTAGTCTTTAAACAATCTAAAATGTACATTAGTAATGTGGCTATGCACTATCAGACACATTACTTATGCTTGTGGCAACCAGCTACATGGCGAATAACAAAGTCATAAAGTTGCCAAAATTCAACAAAGATTAAACTAGTCTGGACTCATGAATATATCTATCTACTGCCCTCTATCTCTCCTTTGCATGTTCCTTTTGCTCAAATTTTTCTACCTTTTCCAATTCTTCAAATATGCACATAGATTCGTAGTTGATAAGATTACCAGCTTATTTACTAACATTTACTTTTCAACTTGCATGTGTTTTGGCAACCAATTATATGAACCAAGGTAATAATAGATTCAGCAAAAGGTTAATTGAAGTTGTTGATGATGAAAGGAATGTATTCCAAAAAACAAATCATAACAATGATTTGGCAATAAATTAAAATGGAACTCATCCTCCGTATATCAAGTTTCACTATTGACATTGGTAGATGTTTGACTGGTTCAAAGTAACTAAATATCTCAGCCATCCAAAAGTTAAAGGTCACTTTGTTTCCAAGAAATAAAAAATCCTTTCAAGAGTGGTGCATTGGATGTTTGTGCTATATTATAAACCCTTGCATGGTCTTGATTTTGCACTTATGTGGCGTTAACATGTCAACACCAGGTTGGTGCTATATTGTGACATTATGTTGGCACATAGGTCACACTAAAATGGCATCTGAGTTGTGACCATGTGACACTTGCATGGTAACTATGTGGCTTATGTTGCAAGAATGTGGTCTCTTTTTTTGTATTGACATACCACTTGTCCTTTATGTGCATACTTTGCAATAATCTGGTGATTTTTAAGGATTTTGTATGGCAATATAGATTTTGCTACATGCAAAAGGTTAACATAGTAATGTCAGGCCTAACCAGAGGTGGGTGTTCTTTTTACTAAGCCTGAAATTTTTTAGAATGTCATATATTATATTGATTATATGCTTGATTTAATAACTATAGCCATAAGTAATAAGGATTGTGGACGGTTCCTTGTTCTTTGTATAGTTGGCTAGCCCACCTAGGCAAACAAGGTTCTTTCCGCCTACTGATTGCTTGAGCATCTACATAACTTTAGTTGGGTGGTAATGCTGGTTTACAACTTGCATTATAGCTTGGGTCTGTTCCACTAGTTTAAATCAGCTCCACAGACCACAAATATGCTGATTATTAAGATTTAGTACAACATGGCCCCAGTTTGTAATTCTGCTCTATTCTGGCATGCAATGTCATTCATGGTAAGCTATTGCTCCATGTCCTTCGAATGAGGAACATGTGGAATGCTGGCCATCTATAAGGGAATGGAAAAATCCAAGCAAGAAGGACTCCATAAGGTGCTGGTCAGATTGGATGCACTCAGTGTCACAAATTACATAAATGAACATGTGGTATACCATGGCCCCTAAAAGCCTTAGTTGCTGGCATAAAAAAAATGACAGTGACAGTTAATGCAATTAGACTTTGTTTCATACTCAGAAATGTAACAGGATGGAACACTATTTGGCCACTTGTGGATGCCTATGTAGAACTCTGTAGCTGGGGAATGGACTTTAATAAACATGTTTTGGGGGACCTTCTAATTGATCTACAAACATACAGTTAACGAAAGTTTCTTCTTCTTAAAAAAAATGATTAGAATGAGCAAACATTATAGAAGTCCTTATTGGTTACAGTGTTCTATCGGTAAAATTTAATTGCAATATGTTTTATGCACTCTGATATTTCTCATTTAAATGAGACAATATGGCAAATGAAACTTCATGCTTCACAAATAACTGTATCTTTATGTGCATCTGTCCTTTAATTTACAGGCTATAACTGCGGACTCAATTCTTGTAAAATTTGAGAAAGCCAGAGGTGCTCTTGAACAGAGTCTTCGGCGAGTTGAGGACATAGTTCCACAAGCTATTGGTTGTCGGGTATGTCAATGGCCTGTGTTCTTTGTACTCGTAAAGCACTCTAATATTCTGATCCTTGCTGCTGGTTACCATTCACCTCTTATAAACAATCTTCTACATATTGTATATACTACTTTTCTTTGTTCTTTTTCTAGTTTGTATGTCAAAGGTTCCCTCTGGTACCTTTCATTAGTTGCCTTTCATCTGTGTTCCCTGAACAAATCTTGGTTGTCCCTTCCAGAAAACCACTAGTGATCCAATGTTCTTTGCCTTTGATTGGCATGCATTAGTTTGTGGTCTTATTCATTCTAGAAACCATGTGGAATCTGATGGAAAATCCTTGCTTATGGAAAGCACATACACCAGTAATGTCAAATACTTGTATGTATGTCCGACAAGTACCTGCAAGGTTGGACAGTTCTCAAATTCCTAACTCCACTTTTATGGCAGCACACCTTCTCTTGTAAACTCCAATTTTAGCAGGATTAGTCCTTTTTACTAGGATGGTTCATTTTGCTAAGTGAAAGCTGTGTAACATTCCATTTTTTGCTCTTTTTTCTGTTATTCAGTTTGGGTCAGTTTTTCATCTTAACAAGCTTCCCACTAATGAAATGAGGAAGTGACCTGCAACCATTTAAGGGTATCCTCTCATTTGTATGATCTTAAGATTGTGCACAGGCACAAATCATGAAGCCTGATGGAACTTTTAGTTATCTTACATTTATCTGTACACCTCTTACCTTGGATATTCTTCTAGTCTTTCTAATGTTTTTTGTTACTTATGAATTTCTTTGTCATTTTTAGGTTTATTTAGAATGTTTTTTATCATCATCTATAAGATTCAAAGGTGTCATTAAATGATGCTGGGGTGTGGGTATATCATTTGTCAGTTATGTTTTATTATGTGCTTGTGTAGCTGTGATATAGTATTTTTTTACTTTCAAATGTCCAATCATTCTGCAGGTTCTGTTGTTTAATGTTTATTTATCAGTTATATTTTGTTATCTCATGGAAGATTAATTTTTTGTTTCTTCTTCTGGTTACTTGTGTGATTCAGATTATAGAGATCATCAGAGAGTTGGAGGTGACTGTCTTCACCTTGGATCAATCAGAGAAGCAAGTTGGTGATGAAGTGATCTCACTGCTGCAAAAGGAGAAAAGATTTAGCAGTAATTCCAATGATGGTGAAGAACTTGAAGTTTTCCACCAAGCTGCCTTAAAGCTGGGCATTATGTCATCTAGGGCAGCTCTGACAGAGAGAAGAGCTCTAAAGAGGCTGATAGAAAGGGCACGTGCCGAGGAAGACAAGAGGAAGGAATCGATTGTTGCATACTTATTGCATCTCATGAGAAAATATTCAAAACTTTTTAGAAATGAGGCAGCCCAGGACACTGACTCCCAAGGTTCTGCTCCATGTTCACCTACTGTCCTTGGTTCTATTGAGGATGTTGGTGAGAATGGCCAAGTGTTTGAGAGGCAGATATCAAAAGTCAGTTCTTTTGATTTCAAGAAAAATGGTGTGAAATCAAGTAACATGCCAATACCTCCTGAGGAGCTAAGATGTCCAATCTCCTTGCAACTCATGTATGACCCAGTCATTATATCATCCGGGCAGACATATGAACGGGTATGCATCGAGAAATGGTTCAAAGATGGACATAATACTTGCCCAAAGACCCAGCAACAACTGCCTCATCTCAGTCTAACACCAAATTATTGTGTTAAAGGCTTAATTGCTAGTTGGTGTGAACAGAATGGCGTCTCAGTACCTGAAGGTCCACCTGAATCTCTTGATTTGAACTACTGGAGGTTAGCATTATCAGAGCATGATGCCACATACTCGAGATCTATGGGAAGCAGTGGTTCTTGCCAAATGAAGAATGTGCCACCAGTTCCTATGGGGGAGAGTGATGTAGTGGAGAAACTGAAGGTGGATCAGAGTGCAACTGTGGACAATGGCTCATGCGAAGATGATGAAGTGGATGAATTTGAAAGATATGAGAACTTGCTGGCAGTGTTCAATGAAGGTGGTACAGTGGAGAAACGGTGCATGGTTGTCGAGCAGATAAGATTCCTTCTGAAGGATGATGAGGCAGCTAGGATCTATATGGGCGCAAATGGGTTTATGGAGGCACTTGTCCAGTTTTTGAGGTCAGCTGTTCATGAAGGAAACACAAAAGCCCAAGATTCTGGTGCAATGGCACTCTTCAACCTTGCTGTCAACAATAACAGGTGATTACGCCACGCCATTCATCCTCAAGTTCTGCCAGTATTTTGTTCCAATCTTTTTATTTTTCTTCCTAAATGCTAGCTCACACAGGTCAAATGTCATCGCATAAGGGTCTGTTTTCCTTGGGATGACTAATATAACATCCCTTGTGTGTTCTACATTCAAATTGTGGAAGACAATTTTTTGGTGAATTCCAACAACAATTACTTGCTCCAGTATATTCTTACTGGTACTTGACCTAGTAATGGTAGATCTTTTCTTTTTAATATTTGTCCTCATGGCTCTATCATTCTCTGTGGCCTATCAGGAACAAAGAAATGTTGCTGTCTGCCGGAGTGATACCCCTGCTTGAGGAGATGATTCAAAATTCTGATGCATATGAGGCGGCTGCTGCCCTCTACCTCAACTTATCATGCCTTGACGAGGCCAAGCCTATAATTGGCTCAAGCCAAGCCGTCCCTTTCCTCATTCAGCTCCTGCAGGCCCGTCATCATAGAAGATCTTGCAAGCACGATTGCCTCTATGCTTTATACAACCTCTCAACACACCCTGCAAATATCGCTTCCCTCCTTGCTGCTGGCATTATAAACTGTCTTCATTCCTTCTTTACAGCTCCTTCAGGTTCCACTGGTAACATATGGTCTGAGAAGGCCTTGGCAATCTTAATAAACTTGGCATCAAGCATCGAGGGAAAGAAGGAAATAGTCTCCACTGCAGGTCTCATTGGAGCAATTGCAGGGATCCTGGACACTGCAGCACCAGCTGACCAAGAGCAGGCTGCGTCGTGCCTCTTAATTCTATGCGACGACGACAAGTGCATCCACATGGTACTACAGGAAGGAGTGATACCAGCTCTCGTGTCTATCTCAGCCAACGGAACACCGAGGGGGAGGGAGATGGCTCAGAAGCTGCTGAAACTATTTCGAGAACAGAGGCAACGCGAACTGTCACCCATGCAGGAGCAACTGCACCAGGTATATCGAACAATGTCTATTGGTGGTGCCGGTGCTCCTGAAGTGAGGCCACTGAGCAAATCAAGATCGCGAAGACTTGGGCGGGCGTTGACTTCAATGTGGAAGAACAGGAATTCTTCATGGAATCACTGCTAGAACCGGGTACGAAGAAATCACTCATGTAAACTTTGATCATTAATCCTCCTGCAGCAGTTTTCCCCTTGCCTTCAGCGAGGTATAGGAATAAAGCCCGGAAATGTACAGGTCTCTTCCATTTGGGAAGTTGTAGGTATTGCTTGTATATCCCTCACTACTTGTACAACAGTGCAATCTTTCCAATGCAATGTCAGTTCGTCACTTGTTGCCACTGTCAAATGCCGCCTTCTATTCTATGAGGATTACACAGATTTATTGAGATAAATATTGACTGGTTCACATTTTATAGAATTATTGAATCCAGATTGTAAATTCCTGTAAATTAAACGGTCACATACATGTATATCCAATTGCATTGTACATTCGATACTGCGCTCTCTTTGATGAGCTATCGGATGTAAACCGAGGATACAAACCGATCAGAAGAGCCTTTCTGACGGACAAAATGGGTCGGGTTAACGGATTATTCGAATCCAAAAGTTATCAGGAGCGAACAATGCGGTCTAACTCTAACATGGGCGTAGACCCGATTAGGCTCGTTAACCATGTCGCCTTACGCACTCTGCGGTACGGGTCGGATCTTTTCTGCCTTCCCTCTCATCCAATCCCCCCCCCCCCCCCCCCCCCCCCCCCCCCCCCCCCCCCCCCCCCCCCCCCCCCCCCCCCCCCCCCCCCCCCCCCCCCCCCCCCCCCCCCCCCCCCCCCCCCCCCCCCCCCCCCCCCCCCCCCCCCCCCCCCCCCCCCCCCCCCCCCCCCCCCCCCCCCCCCCCCCCCCCCCCCCCCCCCCCCCCCCCCCCCCCCCCCCCCCCCCCCCCCCCCCCCCCCCCCCCCCCCCCCCCCCCCCCCCCCCCCCCCTCGTTTGGCTCCTCCTCTTTCCCCTCTAGGGTTTCCTGTCGCTGCTTCCGATGCATATTCTCCGTCTTTATCGCATCTCGTTTATCATGAAGCACGATTTGACTGGTCGTCAATCGTTTCCCTCGACGCCTGGGAGCACCGTCGACGATCTCAGCGAGGACCTCTTCGCACCCCCTTTCTTTTCAGCTACCGGTCTGTTCTGCTGTGTGTCCATGATGGGTTGGTTAGCTTTCTTCTTGGTGGCGCTCCCATTGTTGAGATTATTGCTCTATTGTTCTATTGCATCTTTTCTATTGGCTGTATCAGATGGACGCGATCCAAATGGTGGAGCCAGTGAAGGGGACGACCACGGTCTTCTTCGTTCTCAAAGGAAGGCGCCATTGTCGCCTCCGATTCTCGCGCTAGCATGGGACGATATATTTGTAAGCATTTAGTTTGTTGGATGCTAATTGCATGCCTTTTCCTTTCATTTTTTTTGTTGTCATTGTTGTTTATGCCGACCTAGCATCTGGGAAAATATGGT
The DNA here is from genome assembly GCA_001649415.1 of Musa itinerans. NCBI lineage: Eukaryota > Viridiplantae > Streptophyta > Magnoliopsida > Zingiberales > Musaceae > Musa > Musa itinerans. Next base: position 29,599 of record LVTN01000166.1, read on the forward strand.
TGTGCTATCTGGAGATGAACACAGTTGGTCATTTGGGTGGTCTACCCTTACTGTTTACAGAATATGAATTTAGTTGCTTCTGGTCAATGTGTCAACTTGGAATTATGTCCTCTTTAACTGTATCTGGAGATGAACACAGTTGGTCATATGGTATTGCTAAATGCATGGAATTATGTCCGTATGAACAGAAAAAAAAATTGGACCAAGATAAAAATTGCAATATCAGAGATTGTAAATCATACTCTTTGTTCGTATAGATGAGCCCATAAAATATGATATTATGTTAACTATGATTTTGATCCTCTTTAACTGTATTTCTTCAGTAAACTTTTCTGAAGTGAGTGCAGTAACTTGCATGTAGATGTTCTACCTTAAACACAAAGAAACTGTCACCCCCAAAGAATAAAAAAAATGCATTCTTCCATGACCAAGCTGAATGAAAGATGGAACTTCATTTTGAGAAATAAAAGGAAACTAAGGTCAATGTATGAGTTGTCCTTGTGTAAGCTAGTATATGATTATTGCTGCATGGTTGACATAGAAACTTATACACCCAATGACATGAAATGATGATTTTGAACATATTTGTCAATTAGTTGGCAAGTTCTATGTCATTGTTTGGATCCATCAACTCATTCTCGTTATTGGATTTTTAGTCTGAGGAGAATTTACTTCTTTCTCATGCTTAGTATTTCATAAGGTTTGCTGCACATGTTATTTAAATTTGTCTTGGGTGAGTTTTGGTGTGGAAATTTTGCATATTCCGATACATGCTTTTTATATGTTTAATTTTGAAGGACTTCAGATTTTCTAGCATTCCTCAGCGAGTTGATTATTGTTTAATGAATTTTCGTGTGAAGAGTCATTACTAGTGTATGAATTAGAGTTCACTATAAGCTTAATATGGAATGCTGAAGAAATTGATCCTTATTCCTCTTCTTAATGTTTTATCTACATTTTCTATTTTCTACATTTTTTCCTTTTTTGTTTGTTGTGAAGCTTAATGGGCTAGTTTGTATATATTAAATTGGATCAGTCCCTTAATTTTTTATAATTGGCATTGCCTTCATCCCCTACCACTCCACTTCCATCATCCACTCCATTATTGCCTCCCTGCACTCCCCAATTGCTTCGTGGATCACCACGCTCCAATCTGTGCAGCCTGCTGCAGCCTAGCATAGGCCTGGTATTATACCAGCCAATCTTTTTATTGTTTTCATGACAATTATGGCCAGAAACTCATTTAACTGTGAGAAAATGATAGAGAACTAATAGAATAAAAAGTTCCAAAGAAGAGGAGAAAGTTAGGATGAGAATCAGGATGAATACAGGCCCTTGGCCTGATAACTTCCATTAGTTCTTACAACTTATTGGTCTAGACACAACTATTCTCTTTTATAGCATACCTACCAACTATTTACCGAAGTTAGGTTTTATGAGTTATGACATATTTAGAATGTCTCGGAGCTAATCTAAAGAACTCTTGCGAGTTTGGGTGGGCTCAGATTTTCCATCCTGCAGTTGGAGTTTCTGGGTACTGCCACATACATGTAAATGTTGGTGAACATTTTTTATAACATGATTGAGATAATCTACATTTTTATCATAAATGCAAAGTCAAAAAGAACCAACACCTAATATTTTGCGTCATGATGTACTTGTACATTACTTTCAGTATCTTCCTGTAGCACAGATTAGTTCGATAGATCATTCCTAGACATCACTATAAGCTTTTGCCTTGTCTCTTTTCAGGAACTTCTAATTTGACTGTTGCTCAACATTATGTATATAAGACATGCTTAAACATATCATTTATTCCTTGGTGGGACTATGACTTCTTGTCAACATGCTTAAAGTGAGTGATCAATTGGACGAGTACCAAGCTGCTTAACAAACATTGTTCACTTGACTAGTTTTCTTACTGAACCTTTTTAACTTTTTGTCTCTTTCATCTGCGCCTTCTCAGAGTGTGATGAAAATAATCGAGATCAATCCATGTATGCTCGGTACAATTGCTGGAGGTGTTGCAGATTGCCAATTCTGGCACAGGAATGAAGGTATCAAGGCATTGCTGTTACCTGTCCACACATATTTGTCTACATTGTACATTTGATAGTCTGTTTATACAATTGTGATTTCTACCTTAGTTATGCTGTTATTTGTCCATGACTATTGAAATTTTGGGTTATAATCCATTAAATCTTTTAATGGTCATCATTTTCATCCTGTGAAGTGATGCGTACATGAACTGGCAAACATGAGAATGATCTCAGTTGCAGGTGCTTCAAAGCTATTAGCAAACATTCTTTACTCTTCATTGAGGAATGGGTACTGAACTCTTATCGCGGAATGGGCCCTTCAGTAGGGACCATGACTGCTGGATGGAACGAAAAGGTGTAAGCTAGTTGTTTGTTTCTTTCTCCTGTTTCCACTTAAGCTGTATTCCTGGTTCTCTTTGATTTTAGGGGCCTGGATTGTACTATGTTGACAGTTAAGGTGGAAGACTCAAGGGCACACACTTTTAAGTTGGCCCAGGAAGTCCATATGCTTATGGTGTTCTGGATAATGGGTAGGCATTTTATTTTCATGGTTGTTTAAGCTCAGTTAAATTTTGTTTATTTAATATTTAGACATTGTTATGACATGACAATCCAGGAAGCTGCAGAACTGGCACAGTGGACCATTTATCGTGCAACTTTTTGTGATGGTGCTAGTGGTGGAGTGGCCAGTGGTACATCTTCATGACACAAGTATTTTCTAGATTCTGTTTTTAACTAAGCTTATTTGTTAGAGATTTACTATCTTGTTGCATTATTATTTCCTATCATTGTCACCATCTGTTGATAAGGGTTTCCTTGGTTACATTGAATGGTACAAAAAGTGGATCAACTTTATCTGATGAAACTATCTTTATCAAATCCCAAATATCATTTGATTGTGCTACATTTCACATATGGTAAAATGACATTAACTAGTTATTCCACGATCTTTTCCACTGAAATTCTGATACTGCTTCTATCTCATCATTCTATAGTAGATTTCAGCCTCATTTCCATTTGAGACACTTGGTGCTTTTAGCACAGTTTACCATGCTGGGACTGATGGTTGGAAGAAGCTTTCTGGAGATAATGTTGTTGAGCTTCATTATAAGTATCATCCTGTGGTCCAAACCCCCCTGTTAGCAAGAAACGGCAAGACGATCCGGCAGCCTGAATGACCCAGGCTTTTGCTTTGTCAACTTTATGGAGGGGTGTGTCTCCAGCAGCTTGAATGACCAGCCTTTTGTTTTGTCAACTTTATGTTGGGTGGGTAGTTGATTGAGCCCTGGCAGCAGCGGAGCATGCATATAATCTGGACGAGTTGTTGAATTCTGATAAGATTTTGTTAGTCTTTCATTCATGCACGAGAACAAAAAACCTGCAGCATTAAATGGCCGGCCGTTACTATCAAACTGTCGATGAATTTACTCATTTTATGATCAGCCATTTTTGTTGAAGCACAACACAGTCTCATGTAGAAGTCAGAAAGAAGCTGGATGCCATTTTCTTGTATGTTGTCCTCAAATTGATGTTCGTGTCTTAGCATTATGCCATGGTCGACCAGCCTGATCATCTTCGGATACCGTGTTCTGATGCAGTTGTTTCCTGGATGCAGATGTTACCATCCGTTCAACCTTGCTGCAGTAGATGATTCAGAATGGATTGCGTGGATTCAGAAGCACCAACACCGGTACGCCCATGTTAGTCCCTCTACTTTCTGCTCTAAGTTGGAACACTAATGTATTGTAAACTATATATATAGCCTACACCAACTCAAGAAGAGTTGGAAAGCCAACTTTACATGCTCCACCGGTACTGGATGACTCATGATGCTAATGAGAGCTACGCAGATCACGGAGAAGACAAGCGTCTCCGGCCATGACATTATAATAAAGTCGATCCAGAGCTGGAAACGTGGTCTTTACTCCATGAACGGCACCGCAAGGAAAGCGAGGCACTAACAAAAGTATCCCGCGGGATCGCAGGAAACTGGAAAAAGTACCATCACTTTAACATCCAAAAAAAAAGTAGAGCCCAAGGTAAAGATATCACACCGTCTCCACCCGACTACTCTCCGCTCCTCTTCTCGTGGTCTCCTTAATTACAACACCAAACGATGCCCCACCCTCCTCTTCCTTCATGACCTTTGCTTTCCTGAGACTCCCCTTTGCTCCCACGCGTACCACAACCATCGATGGCTTCAAGAATATGTATGCAACTCTTCTTCTCCACCCTGTCCTATCGCCACTTCGTCGGAGTAGCAGCAGCAGCAGAGAATTGAATACACTGGGATTAGATGAGGAGGAGGAGGTATCTCTTCACCGTCATTTTTTGGGTGGTTCATATAATTCATGTGGCGAAGAGATGCCCGGCATTGTCGTCCGACGGGGTCTCCCTTCTCGCCTTCAAGGCTGCGGTGTCCGACGACCCGTGGGCGTTCCTCGCGGGGTGGAGCGAGGAAGACGAGGACCCCTGCCGGTGGCCGGGCGTCTCCTGCGTCAATTTCACCGGCTTCATCCACCCCCGCGTCGTCGGCGTCTCCGTCTCCGGCAGGAACCTCACCGGCTACATCCCCCCCGAGCTTGGCGAGCTCCCTTTTCTCCGCCGCCTCAACCTCCACGGCAACCGCCTCTCTGGCACCATCCCGCCTCAGCTCTTCAACGCCTCCTCCCTCCGCTCTCTCTTCCTCTACGACAACTTCCTCTCCGGCGCCTTCCCCGCTGCCGCCTGCGTCGTGCCACGTCTCCAGATCCTCGACCTCTCCCAGAACGCCTTCTCAGGATCGCTTCCGCTGGCGTTGCGCGGCTGCCGCCAGCTCCAGCACTTGCTGCTAGAGGAGAACCAATTTTCCGGGGAAATCCCCGCCGGGGTCTGGGCGGAGATGTCGAAGCTCGTCCAGCTTGACCTCTCTTCCAACGAGTTCGAGGGGCCTATCCCGCCGGACCTTGGCGAGCTCGACTCCCTCGGCGGCACGCTCAACCTCTCGCGCAACCGTCTCTCCGGCGCGATCCCCAGCGAGCTAGGGAACCTGCCGTCGACAGTCATCCTTGACCTGCGCTACAACAACCTCTCTGGGGAGATCCCCGGGACGAGGTCGCTGGCTAACCAGTACCCGACGGCGTTTCTCGACAACCCGGGGCTGTGCGGGTTCCCGCTCACGATCACCTGCGACGGGCCGGTAGGGGCGCCCTCAGCGGCGGAGGAGGAGGAGGGCCGAAGGGGAATGAAGGCAGGGTTGATCGCGGTGATCTCGGTGGCGGACGCGGCCGGGGTGGCGCTGGTGGGGCTGGTGCTGGTGTGCGCGTACTGGAAGGTGAAAAATCAACAGAAAGGCCGAGCGAAGCTGGGCCACGGCGGCGCAGGACTTGGCCGGCGGTGGTGCTTGTTTCCGTGCGGGGCGGCGATGGCTGAGAAGAAGGATGGCACGTCGTCCTCGGAGGAGGAGGATGATCAGGGGGGAGGCATGGAGGGGGAGCTGGTGGCGATGGACAAGGGTTTCAAGGTGGAGCTGGAGGAGCTGCTTCGGGCGTCGGCGTACGTGCTGGGGAAGGGGGGAAAGGGCATCGTGTACAAGGTGGTGGTGGGGGATGGGATGGCGGTGGCGGTGAGAAGGCTGGGAGAGGGCGTCGGCGGAAAGTACAAGGAGTTCGCGGCGGAGGTGAGGGCGATGGGGCGGGTACGGCACCCCAATGTGGTGCGGCTGCGTGCCTTCTACTGGGCGCCTGACGAGAAGCTGCTCATCACCGACTTCATCTCCAACGGCAATCTCGCCGCCGTTCTTCGCGGTCAGTAGCATCTCCCCGCCATCTCTCTCTCTCTCTCTCTCGCCCTTCCTCCCTCCCTCCATCATAATTAAACTGTATTAAGTGGCTATTAGACACTATAGCTTCCCCTCCACACGGATCTTAAGGCGGGGGAACGCGATTGAATTGCCCATATGCACGAATCTGGATGCAATAAATTATTGCATCACCTCCAGGCGCAAATCGTAAGGCGCCGGGGCAGTACACCTCCGATCCAATACAGCATCTGTGGGAGTTAATTAAGAAATAGATAATGCTTTATAGCTAATTTTATAATATCAATCTTGTGCTGCTCCACTGACTCGTGTAGTGGCTATGTCTGTGTGTGTGAGTGCAGGCCGGTCGGGGCAGCCGAGTTTGTCGTGGGCGGTGCGGCTACGCATCGCCAGGGGCGCCGCCCGCGGCCTCGCCCACCTCCACGACTGTAGCCCCCGCAAGCTCGTCCACGGCGACCTCAAGCCCTCCAACATCCTCCTCGACGCCGACTTCAACCCTTACATCTCCGACTTCGGCCTCCTCCGTCTCCTCCCCCTCACCTCCTCCGCCGCCACCAACCCCACCTCGGCCCCCTCCTACTCCTCCACCGCCGGCCTCTTCGGACCGGTGCCTTCCTCCGTCCAACCCACCCTCCTCGACCGCCCCAACCCCTACCGCGCCCCCGAGAGTCGCGCTACGGGCCACCCGACGCACAAGTCCGACGTGTACTCCTTCGGCGTCGTGCTGCTGGAGATACTGACCGGTAAGCAGCCGGAGATGCCGTCCTCTTCGGCGGAGCAGGTGGCGGGGCTAGTGAAGTGGGTTAGGAAGGGGTTCGAGGAGGCGAGGCCGCCGTCGGAGCTGGTGGACCCAGCTTTACTGCAGGAGGTGCACGCGAGGGAGGAGGTCATGGCGGCGTTCCACGTGGCGCTGGCGTGCACGGAGACGGACCCGGACGTGAGGCCGAGGATGAAGGCGGTGTCGGAAGACCTCGACCGGATCGGGTCATGGAGGAAGTGATCAAGAACACATATACCATCCAGTCGAGTCGGGGAAGACAAGGAGGAGAAGGGTTCTTGATCGTATATAATACTAGCAGTAGGGTCAAAATGTATTCTTTCCTTTGTGGAGGAGGTGGGAGTGAAATAAATATTGGGACGGTGCTTCAAGTTTCCATGGTCAGGAAAGAAAGAGAAGGTGATGATGTCTTCCTTCTCTTCGTCTTCTTCTTCGTACCTTTGGCAGGGAAAGAAGACCAGTCGAGTCAGAAACCTAAAAGCTGAGTCGGTGGTGGACGAGGATGGACAGGAAATGCATGAACGTGCATCTCCTACGACTCTCTGCCCTTGCAGACTTCATAGCAAAGTGAAAAGGAGTTGCGACACTAACTATTCCGATGAATATTAATTAACTGGTAATGACAAATGCTAATGTTTTTACATTTTGCAAGGACTGTGTTCATTTGACTACCATATCAGAAATATATATATATATATATATATATATAGATTCTCAGAAAAAAATAAAAAGACATGAAACATAATTGTTGTCTTCCAAAACTAATTATGTTTCTCTCGTCTTCATAATGCAGCTTGGAATCCAGAGGCAGATGACCTTTTGCTCCTGGAAGAGGTAGAGAGAGTCCTTCCAAATGTAGTACAAGAAGTAAACAGGGAGAAGAAAGGGGAAAATATAAAAGAAGAGGGAACACTACTGGTGTTGATAATATCACGGAGGATACAACCGTTGGATCCTGATCCAACGGATGGGCATCACTTGTAATCTCACACGTCAATTGTGATTTGGTTTGGTGTGTCATGTGGGGGGGTGAGCGTTGGGTCAGAAAGGATGGCTGATGGAGGAAATGAGCACACCAAGATCACAAGATCCACTCAGTGATGGGTGGCTCCGATTCAGCCATGGCAGTCCCAACGCCACCATAAATATTGTTTGTGCTTAAAAAATACATATATATATATATACAATATTTGGAGTAATTGCTTATTAGGATTTTTTTGGCACCGCGTCCGAAGATGCAACCTTTACCATTCCTTGTCCCCTGTTTCGACCCATCTTCTCGCCATTCCTCTGATTTCTCGCTCCGATCGATCGAGCTCGATCGGCGTCTACAATTTTAGACGTTCTCCAGCTTCGATTTCTTGGAAGCATGTGGAAATTTTTTATCCTTTCGTCCTGATTTCGGGTTCGGCTCGCTGTTCATCGGTCTCGTTTCCTCTGGTTTCTCGGCGATCCGACCAAAAAATCCTATTTTTCTTCGTTGATTTCCTTTTTCACTGATCTGTGGAATTTTCTGGCGTTGATTCGTAGTTCTTCGATGTTCGCTTATCGACAAGTTTGATTTCTCGGTGGTGGATCAGATTATCTTTCGAGAATTTCTCAATGGCTCGAGAAACCTGTAATCTTGACAAAGATGAAGCGGAGATCTTTAAGGCCTCCTCCTCCTCCTCTTCCCCTTCTGCTCCGCCACCCTCTGCCCCGTCATCATCATCACCCCCACCTTCCGCCGGTCTCCTGAAATCGTGCGAGGAATCCACTACTGAGAGGCCCGAGAGGCCGGAGATCCCGGCTCCTGCGATGACAATCGCGGCTTCTTCCTCCTCGAAGCTTGACGAGGAGTCGGAGTCGTCGAAGCCAGACGAGGAGTCACATACTCCTGTAAGATTCAGTAAAAGGTGTTCCACTTGCCGCAAAAAGGTCGGTCTCACCGGGTTCCGGTGCCGGTGCGGCGACCTCTTCTGCGGTCGCCACCGCTACTCCGATGCCCATGAATGCTCCTTCGATTACAAGGCCGCTGGGAGGGAGGAAATCGCCAAGGCCAACCCTTTAATCAGAGCTGCCAAGATCATCAAGATCTGAGGTATAAAGCTGGCATCTTTCTCTCTTTCTTCTTCATCAGAGCTGTTATTAATTTGCTCTTCATCATTAGAACAAAAAATACACATTATATTATTTGGATTTGTTTGAGCCAATTATTGTTGTAATAGATCCTTTGATTTTATTTCTTTTTGATAATTCATTTTCAGCAAATTCAACATAATAAGTTTAGATGTTGCTTTTTTATTTGGAATAATGTGTTTGCAGATGTTTGATGGTATGAATTCTGAACTAGGATGGGGGTTCTCTTGAGTTTCTTTTTCCTTTTTCGAAAAGGGAGGGTCAAGAAAATTGTGGTGGGTAAGCCATTAGATTCATTCTCTTCAGCATGTGGCTTCAGATTATCTGTAACTTATGAGATAATGCAGCATGTGTGAAGCTAATTCTCTTGAAAATTGCATTCATTGAATCATCAATACATTTGATTATTTCATGTAGATCCTCTCAAGGGGGTTTGGTTGAAGAGTCGAAATAATTTATGTAGTTCTGAAGGGAATAAAATTCCTTGTTCTGATATCCAGCAAGAAATTTTAAATTGGCATATACAGGTGGAGAAAAAGTGAACTAACAAATAGAAGACAGTGACTTCCACGATCTGGTACTAGTGGTAAAAGAGCAAGGGTTTAGAGAAAATTATGTGGAACATGAGTTTCATGCTTCTTTATTATTCATGCTATTGTCTTTTTCGCCAGAGCTTAACTTTATATAATTAGCTTTCGGGCAGAAGCAATCAACTATGTAACTTTAAAGTAAACACCTTGTAACAATGCATTGATACATCTTCTTTGATAGCTACTTTTTCTTGTAACATTGTCACATAACAAGTAACCGATTGAAGATATATTCTTTTATTTTTTAATCTTGCTCTTTGGCTAAACAGTAGAAGACTCATGAAAGTTTTACGGATCGGTTCTCCATCAAGATAGTCTAACGAATTGGGTGTTAATTATGCCTTTGCACCTAACCGTATGTTACTGAGATCAATTAGCTCTTAAAAGAGAAAACATGAAGATGTCGCCAGTATTGGATCTAGGGAGGATCAAATGGACATACTAGTCCAGCTCCTGCAAATAGTGTTGTTGTTTCGACAAGTTTGTACCCTAATCACCGAGTCAGGAAATAGCAACCATTCCATGAAGCCAAAGCTTGCTATCTCAAACCAATTAGCTTTGCAATTTCCAAGTAGCAAATCGATGGACAATCGAATGGTCATCTGCACTTTCTCATGTACTTTGTCGCTGTCAAACTAGTAGCTGGTAGTTCCTTTTGGAAGCATGCTTCTCTATGTGGCAGTCTCAAGAAATTGCTGCACTTGCAGTCCTTTCTCCTGTCAAAAAAAACAGTCTAATTTGGAGGCTATTAAGTTGTGATCTCAAAAGCTCAGGGCTAGCAAAACCAGATCATAGTCTTTCATCTCCTCTCCCAAGATGGGTTTGGAATTATATTTCTGCTGATGAATTAAGCAAATGAACTTTGGTCTAACTTTCATTTACTTTGACCATCAGTTGTTCTGCCATTCTCAACTTTTATCAGGTGTCTATTGGACTATACACTGTTGCTTGCCTCCTGTATGTTGGCAATGTCAGCTTGTGGTGCTATCAGAGATGACTTATATCTGCATGCTCTTTGACATGTTCATGAGACAAGCTATGCTTGTAATCATGGATATGACATGGTGTGGACCAAGGAAATGTCTTTGCTGATGCCTTTGCATACCAAGGCTGGGATATGATTCTGAGATATAGAACCTGTGCATGAGAGTCTACTTCATTTCTGACTTCAAACAAACAGGCTTACAAACCTATGCAAATCCTAGAAACAACACATCATTGAGATCTTAATAATAACATTCAGATGGTGATTGCCAAGACTTGAAAAAAAAAAAAAGAAAGCCAAGGATATAATTCTTTTAGTTTGTCAAATGAGAATATGTTTTCATTTTTCTGAAAAGAGAGGATTTTTTTTTATCATTTTTTTAAGGATATACAGTGAAGACAGAATTTGTTCGATTATCCATAGTCAAAATCTTTATCGAATAAATTAGTGAGATGTTGATCACTATTAAGATTTATTAGTTTTATAAATAAATTTATCGGATGATATTTTAAACCTTAATACATCATCATTCATTGAAATTCCAATGAGCTAATATTTAGTAATTTGTTTTATCATATATTCAAAAAGATTTGAAATCTTTATATATATATGGATGACATGTTTGTCACCAGGAAATTAGTATACATGTTTGCATTGTTGAATCATACATACAACCTCATGAAGCTTTTCGATTGATCCCATTCCATGCATTCAGAAGCTTCCTTTAAAAGATAATATAAAATATCAATGTGTTGTTGCTAAGTAGCAGCTTTAAGATTCCATAAAACAGAGCAAATAGAATAAGTTAATGAAAAGCTGGAAAGTTACAAAGACCATATCTGAGGAGAAATGTGTTGTGTTCTTCAAAGAGTGGAAATATTTTCACAGTGACTTGACATGACACTTTGCAACACTGTGACAATTATATGCTTCTGAGCTTATCAGGAAAGAAGGGATATGCGAACGCATAAAGCGAGAGCAGGATTTCATGCCACCCTTTACTTTGATTTGACTACTCTTTCAAAAGGGCGAATATATATATATATATATAAAAGAAAGGCAAAGAACTCCTTTTTTTTTCTTTTTTCCGGATAACGGTCATTATTTTAAATTTGAGTTAATTTTAAGAAAAAAAGAGTTTTTTTTTATTTTAAGATATTTTATCATTTTCATATTTGTCAAAAGATGATTTTTATTTATCATAATCTCCTTGACAATATAACTTACAATGAATTATTGTTGTTATGTTATGGATCAGTGTAATCCACATACATAAAATTTAAGATATCACTTATTTTAAAATAAGATTACAGTATGTTTGATATTTTTCATCAAAACACTATAATCTATTCAAAAATACAAATGTACTCAAAACCCAATAGAAATCCGTTCGTATAAAAAAATAAGCTTATTTGTTTAGAAACAAAAATAATCAAATATGAAGAATTATATATCGGTCACAATGTTTTTTAATATACTTAATTTTTTAAATAATATAAATATATTTAAAAATATTATAATTAATAAATTGAATTGATTCACTAAAGGTAACCAAATATTATTCTAACTATTTTGTTAGGTTAGGGAATATGTCCGAGACACATGAGTTAAGAAAATTCGATCAGCGTCAAAAGAAACTCCTCACAACAGGAAATACAAGATAAAATATGTCTAAGGCGCATGAGTTATAAAAAGTTGACCTGCATTAGGAAAAAATCTACCACGACAAGAGGCACAAGACAAAATGTATCTAAAATACGTGAGTCGAGAAAATCTAATCTGCGTCATAAGAAACTCACCACTGTAAGAAGCATAAGATAAAATATGCTCAATGCGCATGAGTCAGGAAAACCCAACCTACGTTAAAAAAAACTCGTCACGATGGAAGGTGCAAGACAAAATATGTCTAAGACACATGAGTCATGAAAATCTGACCCGTATAAAAAAAAAAAAAACTCACCATGACGAGAGGTACAAGACAAAATGTGCTTAAGGTACATGAGTTGAGAAAACTCAACTCGTATAATAAGAAACCCGTCATGGTGGGAGGCACAAGACAAAATATGTCTAAGGTGCATGAGTCGAAAAAACCTGATCCGCGTTAGAAGAAACTTGCCACGGTGAGAGACATAAAATAAAATTTGCTCGAAGCGCATGAGGCCGAAAAACCTAATTCGCGTAATAAGAAACCCACCACATGAAAGACATAAAGTAAAATATGCCCAAGGCATGTGACTTGAGAAAACCTGACTCGCATAATAAGAACCGTACCATAGCGGAAGGCATAAGATCAAATGTACTCGAGTTGCATAAGTCAAGAAAGCTCGACCCTAGTAAGAAGAAACTTACCACGACAAGAGGCATAAGGTAAGATGTGTCTAAGGCTCATGAGTGGAAAAACTTGACCCGCATAAAAATAAGTCTGCCATAGCGGGAGACACAAGGAAAAGAATGTTCGAAGTAAAAACTCAAGGTGGGTAGGCCATTGCCCAATGTAGTTCATCATTCTAGAGGCCCATAAATTATAAAAGAAAATTGAGAGATGTGGGCACCTCGAGTAAAAACTAGGCCTTCGCATAATAAGAAAAGAGATGCGGACCCCACCTTCACCCGAGTCATGGAGGTCAAGAAACCTAACCTCTACTTCTACCAGAGGCATAATAGTTGGGAAGCTCGACCCTCGCTTATGCCAAAGACGAAGAGGTCAAGAAACCCAACCCCCACCTTCGATGAGGTGTGGAGATCAAAAAGCCCAACCCTCACTTTCGCCAAAGATGGGGAGGTTAGGAAACCTGACCCCTACCTTATGTCGAGGTGTGGAGGTCAGGAAGCCAAACCCCCACCTCCACCAAAGATAAGGAGGTCGAGAAATTCGACCTTCACCTCTACTTAAGGTGGGGATGTCGGGAAACCTGACTCCCACTTTCACCGAGCCGTGGAGGTCGAGAAACTCGACACCCACCTTCACCAAAGACAAGGAGGTCAGGAAGCTCAACCCCTACCTTCGTTGTGGTGTAGAGGTCGAGAAACCCAACCTTATTTGACAAAAGTGCGTCTCTCGACGACACAATGGGCAAGTCAGCTATGTATCACCACCAACAATGCTCAAGTACGATGCATTAGACGTGCCGAGCAAACTAAACCTATCACTAAGTTAACAATGGATCTAAAAGGTATAAGTTTGATGTCGTATTTTGAACCCCTCTCACGAGAACCTCAAAATACACATTCGGTGCATAAATGATATAAAGTATATCGTTAGTCAATCTTCATCTAACACGTGATTGTCACATGGTATCTTGGGTGGATGGAGATGATGGAGGTCACCCTCCACCCGTTTACCCACATGGGAAAGGATCCAAGACAGATAATTATGAGCTATCCCCCCTTGTCACCTACATAAATAAGATGTCAATACGAGACTATTGAAGGTGGTTAGAGATTATTTTCTTATCGAATATTTTATGAAATATTATATCCCTCTACAATCAAGTATAAAAGCTCATATTCAACATAATAAAAAATGAGATATTATTCTTTTAGAATACTCATTTCTACACTCATATGCTTTAGGTTATTAATTTGTGTATCAAAAGAACTCGATTGGGAAACCTCTTCGGATTTCGGTCTTTATGCAGGTGATATCTCAGAATCTTAACGTTTCCACCTCAAAGGTACATCGAACAATCATAAACATATGGGTCCGGATCACATCGAGCTAATGGACGTTAATAAAATTTTCCCTCAACATATTATTATAAAAAATTTATAGGATTACAGTGTTGTATCTATGTGGGGCTTGGGCATGATATTTTTAATTATGTTATGTTAATATTTGATCAATTTGGATGTTAATTAAAAATCACTCACGAACAAAAGAAGTTGCAGCATTGGTAAGATTACGAGCAGATACGAGGCATTTGGATGATGAATTGGTTCCAATATATGCTCAGATGAAAAACTCGGTTACAAAAACATATTAGCAGAAACCGAGAATGCAATCAATGCATTCGCTTTTTTAGAACAAGAAGATGAACAAAATTGAGCAGCCAATCGGAACAACGAATTCCTGCAAAGTATGTCTTAGATTCCATCGACGCATTGAATGCCATCCAATCTTACAGGGTCGGGGGGATCATCGAGGACGCAACGTACGTCTGACGTCAGAGGGATCGAATCACCCTGGAAGTTTTTCGGGGGCGACGCGGGGGATGTCGCATCGAGTCATACGCATGGGTCCTTGTGCCAGGAAGATTTCAGGGGTGCTTCAGCCAGGGCTTTCGATTTTGCTTTGTTGCGATTGTTTTCATGGGAGACAAGGGTAATACATCTAATCGCGGACCCGTCGTCACCTTCTTCCCGACGAACAGGCGAACGCTGCGTACCTTCTCCAAGAAGCGGTAGACCCCATTCCCTACTCCGACGATGGACCAACTGCTGCCGCCGCCGTCATTGGACCTGCGTGACCTGAAGGCCCTCTCCGTCCTCGGCCGCGGCGCCAAGGGCGTCGTCTTCCTCGTCCGTGTCGCCGACGCTTCCTCTGCCGGCGACGCCCTCGCACTCAAGGTCGTCTCCCGCTCCTCCATCGAGCGCAGGGAATCCGGCGGCGACGCCTACCGCCGCGTATGGCTCGAGCGCGACGTCCTCCTCTCGCTTCGCCACCCCCTCCTCCCCTCCCTCCGCGGGGTCGTCTCCACCGATACGATCGTCGGCTTCGCCATCGACCGCTGCTCCGGTGGCGATCTCGCCTCCCTCCGCCGCCGCCAGAGCGAGAAGATGTTCTCTGAAGATATCATCCGGTGCGTATCTCCCCACCTCCCTCTTCCTCCTCCCCGACGCCTTACTCAAACTAGGTGCGGTCGCTCCGCAGCTTCTATGCCGCCGAGTTGGTGCTGGCGCTGGAGTACCTCCACGGACTGGGGATCGTCTACCGAGACCTGAAGCCGGAGAACGTCCTCATCCAAGACAACGGCCACCTCATGCTCGTCGACTTCGATCTCTCCACCAAACTCCCCTCAGGACCGCCGCCCGAACCCCTCAATTGCCCGCCGAGCGTTACTGCCCGCCACGACGAGTCCACGCCTCCAGGTACCGCCAAGAAGAGGAAGAAGAAGGTCAAGAGGAAAGAAAAGAAAGCCTCGCGTCTCACGGGCTGCCTCTCCTTCAACGCCGACGTATCGCCGGAAACTTCCAAGTCTTTCCTGGCGGAGGAGGCGAAGGCAGCGCCACCAGCGTCGCCGGGGACGTCGGCCGGGAAGTCGAACTCGTTCGTGGGGACGGAGGAGTACGTGGCCCCGGAGATCATCGAGGGCAAGGGCCACGACTTCGCGGTGGACTGGTGGGGGCTGGGGGTGGTTCTTTACGAGATGCTCTACGGGCGGACGCCGTTCCGAGGGAAGAACCAGAATGACACCTTCCACCGGATCCTGACCAAGGAGGCCGACCTCGTGGGGGAGACCACGCCGCTGCGCGACCTCATCCGGAGGCTCCTGGAGAAGGACCCCGAGCGTCGCATCACCGGCGAGGCCGTCAAGGCGCACGCCTTCTTCCGCGGGGTCATGTGGGAGGAGCTGCTCCGGATCCCGCGGCCACCGTTCATCCCCATGCCATCGGACGACGCCGACGACGCCGCTTTCGAGGGGCTCGACGTGGAGGGCACGGTGGTCGAGGTTTCCGCCGCCAAGGACGAGAAGGCGTCGGGCGGGAAGCGAGACGAAGGGGTTACCGCTCCTCCGCGACCCCCAGATTTTGTCGTCTTCTAACTTTTGCCCTTTTTTCTTTTATTCCTTATTATTTATTAAATAAAAAGAAACTCCAACACTACTCCGGTCGTGAGTTAAGTTACGACAATCACATACTATTTACTTAGCGTCGAGTACACAAATAAGTAGTTTTGACGTGCCATCTACAAGGGGAGGGATTGGATTGGATTGCACGTGTGAATTAGGGTTGGGTACATGTGACGTGCGTGCCATTGATGGCACCAGAGACCAAATCACGTGCTCTTTTATGGCATGATGGAGGTGTTCGGCAAACGTTAAGAGCTCGGCAGACTCTCATACACCGAATTGGCATTGAAGAGGCAGCAAAGGTAGGTGATGACTGATGATTATTCATGCTTGTTTTTGTTTTGGTTTATGCCTGAGAGAAATCATTTCATGTGTTGGATTCATGGCGTTCGTCTCTTGGCATGATCTCTATCTGTAAAGGCAGCATGTGATTCTGCATTCAATGGGTTAGAAACTGCAGTAAGGCCTATCGTCCTTTGGGGTGAGGTAAGAAGAACGCACTGCAGATTGCCATTAACAGGAAGGCGTGCAAAAAAGATAAAGAAAGAGTAAGGCGTGCAGCCTTAGTGAGTCATAACTGCGTGCAAACCCTCTTTGCGGTGGGGAGAGGGAAGAAGTGCTTCTTCCCCTCCTCGGAGCTTCTGAGGTTGATATCAAAAGCATCGTTTTTCCTTCTTTATCTCCGCTGTTTCTGCTGGCATTAATGAAAGGTGGACGAGGTCGCAGAAGAATGACGAGTTCATAGGAAGTATGGGAGGCACTTTTATGACTCTTGTCACAGCTATTGAAGTTGCTGTGGCACCAACTACGATCTCGAGCTACCTTGTCCTATATCTTTGCATATACAAGGGAGGAGACCGTCCAAGGAAGACCCAAAGAAGTCCTATATATTATGGCAAGAAAAAGTTTGATTTAGAGAGAGAAGAAGCGACAGAAATATCATTTGATTCTGTCGATCCTCAAAATAAATAAATAAAAAAAAGTAAAGTTCCCTCGTTGAGTAAAAAATAAAAAATTCATGAAAAATTATAATCCCTATCACATAATAGTGGACATATACGTCTTCATCAAAATTATTTTTTGATTGAAAAACTTAGAGCTAACTATCGAGACATTGGGCTAGCCGGACATATACTTTGAGAAATGTTTCATGCATTTTATTATTATTATTATATATATATATATATATGTGTATATATGTTCCTTAGATGATTGACACATGTCTCGTTCCAAAAGAGAAATAGTTGGGATTCGATGGAAATAAGTATTCATCCTTAAATGAGTGTTATATACCTCCATCTACAAGAGTGATAAGTAGGGATTTATAAGATGATAAGTATCCACCCTCGTATGAATATCACATATCCTCCTTCTCGAAGAGATGAGTTAATGATTTATAGGATGAAAATATGTGTCCATTCTAAGATCCTATATCACATGCACTTTAGGATATGTATATGATATCCCCTTTGATAACCTCATACAAGCCCAAGCTAAAAAATCAATATAAATATGTCTCATATATATGATGGACCCACCGTGATCATTTAGGCCCAAATAATTTTAATGTAGCAATCCGAAGTTCTTCGCATTCTCATGATTATCGTAATGATGTGGTGGTATTCTAATCCCACATAAACTCTCGTAGGGTGAGAAAAATTTACTTTCGGTAAATAAGAATTGAGATACTATTCTAGGAGGTCGAGATTTGTTAATCTTAGCTCCTCTTTTAAAAAATATATATCCTTAAAGTCAAATTATTCATGTCACTATATCAAATATTTATGCTCTTAGCCAATGTGAAAAAACATAAACTAGTCATCCAAGATGTTCTCGACTTATTCTCAAATAATTAAACGTTGAGGAAACTTTAGAACTGAGTTTACTAGCATGAAAGAAAATGAATAATCTCGTTGTTGCTATTACGTGCCAAAGAATATATTCAACGTGGGCTCCAATGACTCGAGGTAGAGTGATAAATCTTTCACATTGAAGACATTGCTAATGCCTATGTCTTCTGGTAGCTCAAGGACATAGTATCTTATAATGACCAATGCTCTTGGCATATAACTTTTTTATAGCCACAATAGGATGTCTCTCAAATCCAATCCTTACTATCACTTGCTCTCCTCATGAAAAGATTGATATCTATGATGCACATATGTTGTTGACCCATATAATTAATCACTCAAAGTAATCTTTCATCAAATCTCATCATATAATTCTTAAATATATTTAGCAAAAGATTCAATAGTGTCTAAGAGACGAAAGTAGGTGAGAAGAGAGGCAAGATCGATAGATATTCTATATTGATAGCCAAGGATAACTTGGAATGAACTAAGACTAACTGAGTGATTGATGGTGTTATTAAATGCAAACTCGACTATAGGTAGTACTATATCCTAATTAGCTATGTAATCACCTACAAAACATCAAAGTCACCAAACAACCTATTGACCACTTCGATCTAACCATTAGTCTAGGAATGATATGTTGATGAAAACTTAAATTTAGTCCCTAATACTTTCTATAGGGTCTTCAAGAAAAAAGTTGATAAAACATATATATCTATCAAACGTAATGGAATTAGGAAGATCTTACAACCTAACAATCTCTTTAACAAATAGCTTAGTTATATGAGATGGTCTTAAGCAAAGGATAACATATGTTATTTTTAAAAATTGATCAACAATTACAAAGATGAAACCATACCTAACAACAATGCAAGGAAGGCACAAAATAAAGTCCATACTTATGTCTTTTCAATACGAGTGTGGGACTAGTGGTGGAGCATGTATGCTTAATAATCTTAGCTATATCTTTTTTTTAGGTGAGAACGATAGGTATTACACAAGAACTAAGGCCTTCTTATATGGACCCCTTGTGAAGTGATTCATCAACTTACCTCTTGAGCTC
>LVTN01000166.1:66040-92585 GCA_001649415.1 Musa itinerans
AGAGAGAGAGAGATAGAGAGAGAAGCTGATGGCCAACCTGGGCTTGAGTAAATGGTAGGAAGTGAGTACAAGTTTTAAGGGAGTCTGTCCAAGGTGACAAGTCCGGTGGCTTGCACTTGACAAAGGTTGATTTAGAGGTTTTCTTGCTGTGTTTGGGGGAGTATGTTTAAGGTAGCATCGGTCAAAAAAGAGGGTGGGATGATATGAAAGGCCGAAAGAAATTTACACAGCAGCCTTTGAGGAACACTTACCATCACCATTTCACACAGTCTTGACAACCATCTTTCCACTGTCTTCTCTTTAACGAGCCTTGCTGTCACCTGCCCTCTTGTTTGTTTGCTTACGGAGATAAATATGACATGTTACTTTCTTCCCTCAGGTTCTTCTGACCCTCCTTTCTTCTTCACCTCTTCGGACCCCCAATGCGCTGCTTTCTCTCTCTAATTCCCATATCATTGCACTATCCTCTTCTCGTCTTCTCCTTCTCCTCCATCCTGTTAACTTTCCACTGTTGAAACCCCTCTCTCTCTCTCTTCAGACCCCGCAGCCTTCCCTTTTACTACCCTTCCCCCCCACCGGTTTGACGCTCTTTCTCCACATCTGTGTTTGCGTTTCACACAAGCTGGGTTCGCTCTCTTACCGGCCTCTATGAACAACTGGTTAGGCTTCTCGCTGTCCCCTCAGGAGCTCCCTCCTCCGCAGACTCAGCGAATCCACCCCTCTCCTGGCATCATCTCCGACGACGAGGTCTCCGCCGACTGCTACGGCCTCTCCCCCGACTCATCGTCAACGCCTCCCCTCGGCATCCCAACTCTGAGGCCAGATGGGTCTTTTGGCATCTTGGAAGCCCTTAACCGGCCGTGCCATCATTCCCAAGGTCAGTACGGATGCACTGGTTTTCACTGCTTCCTTGCATGAGTTAGCTAGCTTATGGTGTTCTTGAAACTAAAACCGTGGCGTTGTAGATTGGAGTATGAAGAGCCTAGAGTATAAAGGAAGCTCTTCTGAGCTGTCAATGTTGGTTGGGTCAAGTAGCAACCAGAACGCCATGGACGACGAACAGCCTAAGCTTGAAGACTTCCTCGGTGGGCACTCATTTGCGCAACATAATCAGAAGCTCCCGTCCATCGCCGGAAATTACGACAATCCGAGCGACTACATGTACTCGCATGGTTGCAACAGTGGGGGGCTTCTGAGCAGCAACGGTGGATGTAGCAGCAGCTCCATCGGGCTATCAGTGATCAAGACTTGGTTACGGAACCAGCCGGCGCCACCGTCACAGGTGGAAGGAAATCGAAGCGACGAAGCGGGATGCAGCAACATGAACGGTAGTGTTGGAGGTGAGGTGGCGAGGAACGTAGGGGGGACATTGACGAGTTCACAGAGCTTGTCACTGTCGATGAGTACTGGGTCGCAATCCAGCTCCCCGTTGCCGCTCTTGGCAGCGGCTGTAAGTGGGGGAGGGGAGAGCTCATCGTCAGAGAATAAGCAGAAGGATGGTAATGGGAGTGGCCTTGATGCACAGAACGGCGCGATGGAGGCAGTGCCAAGGAAATCTATCGACACGTTTGGTCAAAGGACTTCGATATACCGGGGAGTTACAAGGTTCACCATGCAATCCTTCACTTGAAAACGTGCTTTTGTAGTCACATTTGATGGATGATTGTAGCAAATGCTAGTAGATAAGAAAAGGAACTTCTCAGTGCATACACTAGACGAGAGTTCATTCTTAGCTTATGCTTTGATCTCTTATAGGATTTCTCTTCCACAGGCATAGATGGACAGGCAGGTACGAGGCTCATCTATGGGATAACAGTTGCAGAAGAGAAGGACAGACTCGCAAGGGCCGACAAGGTATGTGCCTCTTAGTATCAAGGTTTGGTCTATCTCGAGGTCGAGCTTTTAGTGTTGCTGGCTTCTCATCGTTTTACTTGATCTCCTGGGATATCGTCATGTTCCGGATCTGTACATGGTGGATTCCTCCTGCATGCAGTCTATCTAGGTAAGGAAAGAAGCTCGTCTTTGGTCTCTCTAGTGCATATATATATCTGTACACTTAACGAGTATCGCTTCTCTTCATGTCTGGTCTCTCCATCGGAGCAGGTGGCTACGACAAAGAAGAAAAGGCAGCTCGGGCATACGACTTGGCTGCTCTCAAGTACTGGGGTACTTCTACCACCACCAATTTCCCTGTAGGTTCTTTCTCTCTGTCAATCCGGTTGGAGCAACAGCATTGCTATGTGTTACATGTCCTCTCATTGACTGTGTTGCATCTTACCAGATAAGTAACTACGAGAAAGAGGTGGAGGAGATGAAGCATATGACGAGGCAGGAGTATGTTGCCTCTCTAAGAAGGTAGCTTTCGGTTCCTGTTAGTATGTGATTGTTAATGCATCTGTTATATCTCCAACTCTTCTTATTACTTGATGACCAAAACTTCAGATGATTTGGTATAATCTGAGTTCTTGAAATGCAGGAAGAGTAGTGGGTTTTCGCGTGGAGCCTCTATATATCGTGGAGTGACAAGGTATTTTGCGTTGACACTGTTAACTGGATTACGTTGAGAATTCAATTGCATCTGAGTTCCATTCTAAATCAGATGATTAACTTGACAGACATCATCAGCATGGAAGGTGGCAAGCTAGGATAGGAAGGGTAGCTGGAAACAAAGATCTATACCTGGGAACCTTCAGTAAGTTCTCTACTAAGGCTTAGAATCTTATCGTCGGTGCTGGTAATGCACACCAGTGTGTCTTGTGAACGTAGATTTGATGACGTTTGTGCAGGCACCCAAGAGGAAGCAGCAGAGGCCTACGACATCGCAGCGATAAAGTTCCGAGGCCTCAATGCCGTCACCAACTTCGACATGAGCCGGTACGATGTGAAAGCCATTCTCGAGAGCAGCACGCTTCCTATTGGCGGAGCTGCCAAGCGCCTCAAAGAGATCTCCGACCACGCGGAGGCGAGCGTCGACGGCAGGATGACCGATGATGGTAGCATCACGTCCCATCTAACCGATACCATCAGCAGCTACGGCTCCCACCACCATGGCTGGCCGACCATCGCCTTCCAGCAGGCGCAGTCCCTCAGCTTCCACTATCCTTACGGGCAGCCCAGGGGGTGGTGCAAGCAGGAACAAGATTCTGTCGTCGCTGCTGCTCATAGCTTGCAGGACCTTCAGCATCTCAACTTGGGGAGCAACACCCATAACTTCTTCCAACCATCTATGATCCACAACCTCATGAGCTTAGAATCATCGTCGACGGCTCCCCTCGGCATCCCGACTCTGCGGCCAGATGGCTCTTTTGGCATCTTGGAAGCCATTCACAGGCCCGGCTATCATTCCCAAGGTGAGTACGGAAGTAATAGCTTTGGACTCTGCCATTGCATGAGCCAGCTTATGCTACTTATGAGCCTAAGACGCTGATCTGATGTCATAGATTGGAGCATGAAGAGCCTAGAGTATAAAGGAAGCTCTTCTGAGCTATCGATGTTGGTAGGGGCAAGTAGCAACCAGAACACCATGGACAACGAGCAGCCCAAATTGGAAGACTTCCTCGGTGGGCACTCTTTTGCGCGACATGATCAGAAGCTCCCGTCCATCGCTGGAAATTACGACAATCCCGGCGGCTACATGTTCTCCCATGGTTGCAACAATGGAGGGCTAATGAGCAGCAATGCAGGATGCAGCAGTAGCTCCATTGGGCTGTCGATGATCAAGACCTGGCTGCGGAACCAGCCGGCGCCACCGTCGCAGGTGGAAGGAAACGGAACCGGCGTAGCTGGTTGCAGCACTATGAATGGTGGCGGTGCAGTGGTTGGGAACGTTGGCGGCGCACTAACGAGTTCACAGAGCTTGTCCCTGTCGATGAGCACCGGGTCGCAATCCAGCTCGCCGTTGCCGCTCATGGCGGCAGCTGCGAGTGGGGGACCGGAGAGCTCGTCGTCAGAGAGCAAGCAGAGGGAAGGTAGTGGGGTGAGCGCTGCACTCGATGCACAGAGTGGCGCGTTAGAGACAGTGCCAAGGAAATCGATCGACACCTTTGGGCAGAGGACTTCCATCTACCGGGGGGTTACAAGGTTCACCATGCAATCCCTAGAAGTAGCTTTTGCTCCTTGTTTGATCTCTTATACGATCTCTTTTCTCACAGGCATAGATGGACAGGCAGGTACGAGGCTCATCTATGGGATAACAGTTGCAGAAGAGAAGGACAGACTCGCAAGGGCCGACAAGGTATGTGCCTCTTAGTATCAAGGTTTGGTCTATCTCGAGGTCGAGCTTTTAGTGTTGCTGGCTTCTCATCGTTTTACTTGATCTCCTGGGATATCGTCATGTTCCGGATCTGTACATGGTGGATTCCTCCTGCATGCAGTCTATCTAGGTAAGGAAAGAAGCTCGTCTTTGGTCTCTCTAGTGCATATATATCTGTACACTTAACGAGTATCGCTTCTCTTCATGTCTGGTCTCTCCATCGGAGCAGGTGGCTACGACAAAGAAGAAAAGGCAGCTCGGGCATACGACTTGGCTGCTCTCAAGTACTGGGGTACTTCTACCACCACCAATTTCCCTGTAGGTTCTTTCTCTCTGTCAATCCGGTTGGAGCAACAGCATTGCTATGTGTTACATGTCCTCTCATTGACTGTGTTGCATCTTACCAGATAAGTAACTACGAGAAAGAGGTGGAGGAGATGAAGCATATGACGAGGCAGGAGTATGTTGCCTCTCTAAGAAGGTAGCTTTCGGTTCCTGTTAGTATGTGATTGTTAATGCATCTGTTATATCTCCAACTCTTCTTATTACTTGATGACCAAAACTTCAGATGATTTGGTATAATCTGAGTTCTTGAAATGCAGGAAGAGTAGTGGGTTTTCGCGTGGAGCCTCTATATATCGTGGAGTGACAAGGTATTTTGCGTTGACACTGTTAACTGGATTACGTTGAGAATTCAATTGCATCTGAGTTCCATTCTAAATCAGATGATTAACTTGACAGACATCATCAGCATGGAAGGTGGCAAGCTAGGATAGGAAGGGTAGCTGGAAACAAAGATCTATACCTGGGAACCTTCAGTAAGTTCTCTACTAAGGCTTAGAATCTTATCGTCGGTGCTGGTAATGCACACCAGTGTGTCTTGTGAACGTAGATTTGATGACGTTTGTGCAGGCACCCAAGAGGAAGCAGCAGAGGCCTACGACATCGCAGCGATAAAGTTCCGAGGCCTCAATGCCGTCACCAACTTCGACATGAGCCGGTACGATGTGAAAGCCATTCTCGAGAGCAGCACGCTTCCTATTGGCGGAGCTGCCAAGCGCCTCAAAGAGATCTCCGACCACGCGGAGGCGAGCGTCGACGGCAGGATGACCGATGATGGTAGCATCACGTCCCATCTAACCGATACCATCAGCAGCTACGGCTCCCACCACCATGGCTGGCCGACCATCGCCTTCCAGCAGGCGCAGTCCCTCAGCTTCCACTATCCTTACGGGCAGCCCAGGGGGTGGTGCAAGCAGGAACAAGATTCTGTCGTCGCTGCTGCTCATAGCTTGCAGGACCTTCAGCATCTCAACCTGGGGAGCAACACCCATAACTTCTTCCAGCCATCTATGATCCACAACCTCATGAGCTTAGAATCGTCCTCCTCGGTGGATCATAGCACGGGGTCTAATGCAGTCATCTACAATGGAAACGTCGGAGGGAGTAACGGAAACTATAATGTGGATGGCACCGGTGGGTACGTGATGCCGGTAAGCACAATGGTGGTGGATCAAAAAGATCAAGGCAGTAGCAGCTATTCTGAGAGTGAGGGGAAGCAAATGGCTTATGAGAATATGTTGGCCGCTGGTGATCCCTGCGCTGGGAGGAGCATTTACTATCTGCCACAGCAGTCGACCAGTAGCAATATGGTGAAAGAGAATGGCTATGAGCATATCAACGGGTACAACAACTGGATGCCTGCAACAGTGCAGGCTCCTTCAGCAGGAGGAAACAATGTGACTGTTTGCCATGGGGCTCCTCCACTTTTCACAGTATGGAATGATTCTTAGGTCAAAGCTTTGGTGATTAGAAGGGGAAGAATGTGGATGGTTAAGGAAAAGAAAGGAATATTCTAGCTAGCTGATCCTGACTTCGACTTATCTTTATATCTTGTAAGGGTTCTCGATAATGATGATGATAGAGAGAACTAAGAAGAGCTACTTGGTTTTTGTCAAATGCAACTCTTCTTCTGACATTTTGCATTATCCTGAAGTTTTGGTTATGGCTTGTGAGTGGTGATCATGTCTCACTTGCTGTGAATTTTGGGGAGCTTCAGATGCATGGATATGATAATAGCTAAGGAGCTTTGTATGTGGTCATGTTAAGAGAGAATGGTCATTTTCCAATATCTGAGATGAGGTACACTTGAGCTTCTTTCATGTGCTCATGTTGACTGAATCAGTGCTAGAATTCCAGCTACCATGATTTGTTTTATATGCACATTGTCTCAGCTGCCAAGTTGGATGTTTTCAAAGGTTCATCCTTTGACAATATACATACATGCAGGTAGGAGGGAGAGCCTGCAGTAGTGGACTGCAAGTTAAATCTTAATGGGTGCATGTTTCATGCAGTTGATTGTTGCTACCACACTTGCTTTAACATCACCCTCTAGGTTTGCATCTTCTCCCTCCCATGTGAGTTCTTCTGCAAGTCAAACTTCCAGAATGCATCATACATAATTCCTACAGCTAGGGCTTTACTAGTTTATCTGCATTATACTTCAAGGCTTTGTCTTTACCAGTTCACTGTATTATTGTTATGAGAGGCATAATGTTTTATTATCCACAGCTTAAATGATGAGTTTGATAATATATGCACACATTAGAAATATGGTCAAACTATTAAATTAGTGTCAAGGATAAAATCTTACTCTCAAGGAGAAGTTAGGCAATCTGAAACATAAAGAAACCAGCAAATGGTTCTACTTTGTTCAAGGATGATGGATGGTATAAGGCAGATTTCTGTCTTTACTATGAACGCTGGCAAACTCTATAGTTATCAGAATTTAGTGTTATAGTACAATCAAATGTTTATCAGGCTAAGCCTTGTTGTAGGAAGCCAAAAACTCAGCAGGATATCGAAGCAGCAAGTCGCATTTGAATCTCCAGCTCGTACTATTATTTTTGTTTGCTTGGTCAATCTAAAACTACGTGAGACTGTTGTTCTTTCCCATGCATTTAACTTTCTTGAGAACGGTGCAGAAGATGTCTTCTTTGTTGGCATGCATGACTGCCATAAAAGGAGGAATTAAGCTAAAAGGACACCTGAGCTAGCTTATGATGAACCCCTTGAACAAGATGGTGTTTACAAAGCGATATGGGAATTACTTTGTCTTATTACTCAGAAACAAAATTATTGTCGTTAATTTTGTTTGTTTGATCATCCAAAACACTTTCCTCTTGATCATCTGCAGTAGCACACTCATCATCGAACACAGGTTTTAGGGTAAAAGGCGAAGCACCAGTACTTTTTCTAGCACCAGGCGAAGCACTGAGAGTGGAGACATTAGTTTCTGTCTCTTGACCGACCGAGAGTGCAGTCTGTGTTCCCGTGATTTCTGTTACTCGTGCTTGAGACTTTGACGGTAGCTTTCATCCATGAGAAGAGAAGGTTGAATGCATGAAGAAGAGGATCTGCAACATATCTGCATTGACCTTGTTTCTGCCGGCTTGCATGTTTTCTCTTCTCGATAGACACATGAACGTATGAATGAATCGCGTCGAGGGCACTAAGCGACAAGTCCGCCTCGTCTCATCTGCGCCTTACTCTCCTCCGGTGGCGGCGAAGCAAATGCATGCATGCATGCATGCGCTGCCGTGTGGGCGGCCAATCCCTGGAGCTGCCTGCATGCA
Source organism: Musa itinerans (assembly GCA_001649415.1). Taxonomy (NCBI): domain Eukaryota; kingdom Viridiplantae; phylum Streptophyta; class Magnoliopsida; order Zingiberales; family Musaceae; genus Musa; species Musa itinerans. Next base: position 73,928 of record LVTN01000166.1, read on the forward strand.
GGCGCTGCTCCTGACAGCAAACTGAGGCAGCCTCGCAGAAGCTCATCATGGGTTGGTTCTCTGTGTTTTGAGATGCTCTAACTTTGTAATGCTACATACATGGATGAAATTAATTGCAGAGATTAATCTAGCCTATGTTTCAGATTGATTCTTTGTTCTTGCTTCACATGCAGGATAGATGTCGGATATTTCTGAATAGAATTAGTTCTTTCAAGTTGTAGATGCTTTTCTTAGCAGTGAAATGTCAATTGTTAAGATCTAATTTGGTTATCTGTCTGTGTATAGTGAAGCAGGTCCAACCATGTAGGAGGAATATGGAGCCAGACACGTCGAGGATTGCAACACAAGGCTTCTCCGATGCTGAAATCAATCAAAATATGATCTAAGATGGAGAAAATAATGAATTTTCTTTCGTGTATCTAAAATCTTAATAGCTTCAACATATCTCGGACCCTATAAATAAGCCCTACTATTGATTTTATTATTAATGACGAGGAAAGGCAGGCGACGAGGGAAGATGGGAGGAGGAGGAGAAGGGGGAAGGGAGGAGGGGACGGCCAAAGTTGGGATGGAGGCGACGGAGGATGAAGGGTATTTACGTCAAAGTGATAAAACGCGGGCGGTCGTAGATAAAAACCGTATATTAATGGGAGAGGGGACGACTAATGGCATACTAAAATTTATAGGGACAGTTACGACATTTGACAACTTGAGGAGGACTGATATGTAAAAGTGGACCCGTTAAGATATAAATACCGACACGACAGCAGCCGAGCGCCATCGCGCTCCACTGTAGTCCAGATCAGACCGCGATCATCGCAAGAACCCTAATTGCTCCGATCCTCCGCGGCATAGATCTCTTCTCCTCGAAGATCCTTTTCCCTAAGGTACGCCACTCGAGTCCCTTTTCTCGAATTCTGTTTTGCGACCGCTCCGATCGGGCTTTCACTAGGTGAGATCTGAACGTGAGGGGTTAGGGTTTCGTTTATACTGTGAATTATTGATTGCTTCTGTTCTGTTGGGTCCATTTGGAGTTCCGAGTTGGGTTTTTTTCATTCTTGGAAGGAAATTAATGTTGGAGTCGACTCGGGTTTGTTTCTATGGGAAGTTTCGGCTTGTTCTTCGCCTGTTTTCTATTGAATGGTACATCCTGAGAACCACAAGATTCTGGTGGCTCGAAAATTGTGTGTTGCCTGATGGAATGTGTTGGTTCCTTATATGATACACGGCACCAAATGTATTGGTCTTTATACGGGTGTGTGAATTAAGTGTTCCGGCTTCTTATGATAAATGGAAACACTACATCTATCTGTTAGCATGTTTCTCGGGCATCCACTAATTTTAAGAAAAAGAACATGGATGAAGTTTTCAGTGACCAGGGCACTGAAGGATCTTTCTATTTTGCTTTGAAGTTCCATGCTGACTGAATAATTTGAAATCTGTTCTAGGTTGATCATTTGAATTATATCTACTTATCAGGGTTATGCTGATTGAGATTTAGTTAAGCTGAAGAGAGCTTTTCAAAAGAGCATCTTGGTGATGTTTCAGCTTTAACGATGGCAGTGGCAGGGATGACATTACACGATAGATATTATGAGACAAAATGTAAATATAAGAATAAAGAGTTAGAGGACATAGGAAGAATAGGATATACCGGGGACTGCTGCTAAGTTTTCTTGAAGGCACCTAGAAAAGATGTTCTCTTGACATTACCCTTTTTGTCAACAAAAAGCCTTCTCCAACTTCTTAGTTGATAAATTGCGCTCTTTAAGAGGTTAGTTAACAAGGAGAATGATGTCAGGAATGAGAAATACCACAGCTGCTTACTTGATAACTAGGCCAAACCCTTCTTGAGTCATAAATTAAATTTTATTGGAACGTTCCAATCCTAGGAGGAACCTACTCTTTCCCAGAATTTCTAAATAATCATTAATTACAAATTTAGTCCCAATATTAGCTATCTAATTAATAAAAAAAAGGGGATTAAAGTAATTTATATCTTATTAGCAATTTGGTGTTATTTGGACAGTCTCAATCAAACTTCAAACTAGGACATGATTCAAGTAGATCATTAATTCTAGTAGATGCTTCTGAATTTAAATATAACTCATAGTTCACTAAGATTTTTTTTCTTTCTGGAACCTTTTGTTAAAAATATTGTTTAGTTGAACTCATTTTCCACATTGTTGATTCTAGAGTCATTCTGTTCTGGAGAATCTATCAGATATTTCTTCGAAGGCAAGGTTATTTATGCAAGTTATTTGCTTCTTTGTTGACAACTATTTCACAATCATATCTTTCTTCGCCTATTAATGAGTAAGAATCTCAGTAGTTGTACTCTAGTATTCTATATTGACTTTGTTTCTCTTTGTTCTTTGGTGATGAAAAAGATGGAAAGATCAACTGGTTATTCTTTCACGTACAAAGGATCCATTCCAGACGCAATTAATGAATCAAGGAACCAAAAGAAACTTTTCATGGTCTATATTTCAGGTGAGTTCATTGTTGACTAGACATGTGTAGTTGTGGCATTTTAATTACTCAAGAAAACAGTCATTCATCTTCTCGAAATTATGTGGTGCAGTATGGTACGGATAATTGCATGTTTGTTCTATAGAACAAACTTTCGTAGTTGTAATAGGATTTAGGAAGCCAACCTTGTATGTATAGTGGATGTAAAACTATTAGGTATTAACGAAAATGGGGATCAGATGCTCACTCAGTATGTTTAATAGATTTTAGTTGGAAACACAATCGAAAGAAAAGTTCATTCTCATATTATATATTTGAATGGTCTAGCTAGATATTGTTATGCATTCAAAAAGCAACCAATATGACAACAAGTATGAATGAATATCGTATCATCTCATAGCATAGAAAACAAAAATATAAAATTTGATACAATAGAATAAAAATGGCACAATACACAAACAGTGTAAATAGATATAATTACCATGATGTGTAAATTCATTAAGAAGATAACAAAAATCATGATCTATAATCCGCATAGAGTGGAACCAACACTTGATAGGCAAGATTGTAGCTGATTGGCACAAGGAAAATAAAGCATAGAACCTTAAAAGGCATTTGATGAGTCCAATATTATCAGTTCACAAAATACATTGATCGACTTACTTTACAACCATAAGTTATCACCTGTGTTTAATGTTGTAAATTTTCATGCTTCCTTATCAGGAGTGGATGAAAATTCTGTCAAAATGGATCAGACATGGCTGGATGAAAGAGTATGTCATTGTTTTCCATCCTATTTTGCAAAATGGGCAATTGAAACATTTGACTGCTTTCTCTATGTCACTTACTTTTTCTTGTGGGGTTGACATTCACAATTAGGTGGCTGAATCAATATCAAAATGTTGCATATTTTTGCACTTGACAGCAGGAAGTCTTGATGCATCACAGTTTTCTGCCATTTGTATCCTTTATTGGTCAAATTTTTATTATCTTAATGTTATTGCAAGATTATTTGCTGGAACTTTCATGAATAGCATGACATATATATTTATGTACCCTTAGAGGTTGTGTACAGTGTTTGACATTTATATAGTGGCATAATTATTTGAGCTGACAAAAAACCATGGTTGTGCATTTGATATTGCACATGTAAGCATTATTTGGTTCACCTTCTGAATTGTCTGAAAGCCTCCTGTCTTTAAGGACTTGATGATCATGGATGCTAATCAGTTGGTAACAATTTAGCTGCAGTTTCTGCAGCATAACTAAGGAGTGGAGTTGACTTTAATTTATGCCTTTTTGAATCTTTGCTATCTTAGTATACAATCAAGTTGGACTGAGTAAACTTAGTGGAAGATGAGTTTGATACCAGAATATGTTGCAGCAATCCGATGACAGATCTTAAAATTGTAGAGAACCTGAAAAAGGAATGAAAAAAACTTATAATGGCTAATAATAGTTTCATCTCATTAAATTTGCATGAGTCCATTGAACCGTCAAAGAAGGCATGATATGTGAAAGGTAAAAGGTTAACAGATTTTTTTTTTTTTTTTTACAAAGGTCTCTTGGTTCTTGAGATGGGGATCTCCATGGTGGCTGTCAAAGAGTCAGATTAGTTAATGGCAGAGACACATAATAAAAGTTTCAGATAACAGAATAATCCAAATTTTGCACTGTAGTGCACTGTAACGTGTGATTCATCCTGATTAACGAACATTTTGATGACTGACATCCCATAGGCAAGAGCCTTATGATTGTTACTCTATAAAGCTTTCTTTATTTATATTTCTCTTGGGATACCAAAAGAAAACACTTTTCCCAGTTTTTATCTGTATTTTTTTCTCTTTGTTTTGCAATTCATTCCATGGGAAAGTACAGAAGCATGTTTGCTTATTCAAACTCGAAAAAGACTCTCCATATATTGTCCAAATCAGGTGAGATTCTATTTTTCCTGGGTGCCAATTAATATAGGAAAAGTAGGAACCCACCTAATTTTGTCCAAATCAATTGAAAATCTAGGATGTTACCTGGTTTTTTTCGATACTGGGCTGTTTTTCAGTCTGAAACTAGACTAGTTTCAAGTGAAACTAGTTGAAACAATCTAAAAGCTCCAACCACCACCATTAAATCATTGTTCATCAGATCTTATGCCTCTTGATCTCCCCCATTCAAGTGAGTGATTCTCTCCCTTTCTGACCCATCAGTGATCCTCTCTGCTACCTTTCTCCTCTTCCACCTCCCTCATCTTGCCACCACCTATCAAATCTGACAGGCCACTAATCCCTCTCATTCAGTGATCCTTCCTCCCTGTTGAATTGCTGGTTGGTGGTTTTTGAAGTTTTAGATGGCTATGGTTCCTCTAAGGGTTAGATCATGAGATAGGAATTAGATAAAGAAGAGAAAGGTACTTGACCATCTGAATATATCTGGTATTCTTTTTTCTGATTCATATTGGTGGCAATCAGTGAATGGTATAATGCTGGTATTTAAAAAGGTTATCCTAACTTGGGTGATCTACCTTTTAAGATTTCTCTATATTCTAATTGAAAAGGTTAAGCCCTCCATATGTTTTATCTAACAATGTCCATGGTGTAGCATTGTACATCCAGACTACCTTTGTGCTATTTTGCTTAACCTTTTTCAGATCCTCAGAAATCAACCCCGAGCATCTGCGCCATTGGACTTAACGGTGTTATGCTATGGCATTATGGTAGGAATATTTAGTTGGTTTTCTTTAGGAGACAACACAGTAATATATGCTGTGACTAATTCTAATGCTTGCTTGTATCATATTTTAATTTTTCAGAAGGTTACATTACTACTGAAAATCTTATAGAGAATATTGACAAGGCTTGGGCAGCATTCCATATGCAGGTTTTCTTCTACACATGCTCATTTTCCTATCTGCTGCTAGATACATTTTAATCTATTTTTGTTAAGATAACATGAGAAAGTCACAGCATTAAATCATTGAATGATTGCAGGAAGCAGCTCTGACACTTTTGACCGCTGCACTTGCTTCAAAAGATCCTGAACCTCTAAATTCTACTCCTAATGCTGTTTCAGCTGAGCAAGTAGTCTCTTCTGATTTAAATGTTCCATCAACTTCGGCTGATAAATCTAGTCAAGATTCAGAACCCAGACCATTAACTGATTCTCAGCAGTTGGAGGATGAGAGGCATAGTGAATCAAATAGTCAAGTAAATTTTATTTATCTTTTACAATAGCGTGATGTTATTGCCTTGTGTTGCATGAGGTTCTAACTTATCATTTGTGTGTTTCAGAAAGATCATCTGCTTGGTGAAGAAACTTGTTCTCAAATGGATACTCGTAATGATGTGAAGATTAGAAGCATAGATGGTTCAAGTTCAAGCAGGAATATTGCTGAAGAAGCACTTTCTATCCTCAGTGTTGTGAATTCTGAAACTTACAGTTATGCTGCTAATTCCAATGTCCCTGTCGAAAGTTCAACTATGGATAAGACCCAGGCTGCAACTAAATCAGAGCCAGACACGAGGTCGGCCATATGTGGTCCAGTACCTTCTGAGATAACTACTGAAGCAGAAGAGGAAACTCCTCCAGCTAAGAAGGTTGATGGATCAAGCGGCTTTTCAGATGCTGTAAAGTCGAAAGATGTGCATCTGAATATACGAATACCAAATGGGACCAGTCTTCAGACAAAACTTACTTTAGCCGATCCTTTGAGGTCTGTGAAAATCTTTGTGGATGAGAACCTGGATGCTATGGTAGGTTCATATGATCTGGCTGTTCCTTATCCAAGAAAGTTATTCAATGATGAAGGTATTCAACTCTTTGAATTTGCGTTGATATTTGACCTTTTACTTATTTTTGCTAAACATGTTGAGTCTTGTTAACAATCACGTTTGAACCCTCCATGCTGTTGCCGGTTGGTTGGACGTTTATGATTTGCTTCTTGTTAATCAGGATGAGGATCAAGTTTGAACCCTCCATGCTGTTGCTGGTTGGTTGGACCAACTTTATGATTTGCTTCTTGTTAATCAGGATGAGTGGCTTATAGATGGATACTTTTTTTTTGTCTTAACTTCCTCTTTAGAGAAAAAGTTGATGTTTTCATTGGAGTAGGACATCTATCATTCATGAATAATCTATCATTGATGAATAAAGTTGAAGTTCAGAGGGGCAAAAGTGGTTGGCTGGATGCTAAACGTTAAAAGCTTGTCACTGGTGGCATAATAGTAGAAATGGAGGCACAGTAATTTACTAATTTCTACTATCCCTCAAATAGTCGAATTTTATGTAACTACTATCTTTTCATTCTATTTGACTGCTTGCAGTGTTGAAATTGTTGATATTAAGCAATTATGACACTCCAAAAATGTTGATGTGAAGTAATATGTTCCTCTTGAGCTTGCTACTGCTTTGACTGCTGAAGTTTCAACAGTTACAACTTCAAGCAGTCTTGAGTCTCTATAAGGGCCTTCATGTTTCTATCAATTCTCTTTATGAATGTCAAAATGTCCTACATTTCTTTTTCATCCTTTGAAGGTTCTTGTTGGCACAATTTTGAATGTTGCTTGGAAGCCTAGGTCACAATGGCCCTTGCAATATGAATTTCAAAGAAAACCAGTTTTTCCAGTTATTTTGGATTATTCCTTATATACTTTTTTGTTACTTGCATAATATTTGCTCCATATTTTGCTGTTAAAGTTTTTGGCATTTTGGAAGGTGATATTTCTGATAGTGGACATCAAAAAGTGATCATCTTATGCTGATTATATGATTAATGCTAATCTACTCATGAGTTGGCGAATTATGGTATCATTTCCATGCCTTCCCCATGCTATACAGCACACACAAGGTTTTGTACATCCATAGGATGCCTTGTTTTAAGTTTTAACCACCTTGCTAAAATTCTGTGGTTATTACTGTATATGTCCTCATCATAATTGGTATCTGTTTTCCCTTTCTTGTTTCTTGAGGTTTTATTATGCATATGGTTCACCTTCTTGCTGTCTGTTTTATTCGGATATGGATCAAGAGATTTAAATCTTTCTTAATATATATATATATATATATATATACACATAAATATATATAGGTAAAGTGAAAATTTTTGTAGAAATTTCACTTCTAATTCATTTGCAAATTTGCTTTCTTCATATTGAGATAGATAATTATGGTAGTCTATGTTGACATGATGAAATATGAAATAAATTGTATTATTATGTTTAAATGTCCATTTAATCTTATTAAACATATGTCATTTATTGATTAGTAATCACTAGGAAAAATACATGTGCTCAACAATCCAAACTGAACTTTGATTTTTTCCCTCTATTATGTTGGCTTTTGTAGCAATAGGCTTTTGTTCTGCCTCTCACTATAGAACTTTATTTTTATTTAATATGAGTTAGTTGATCATAAGTCACAGGTAGATGAAATGAATTGTATATGAGTAATGAAATCAGAATTTTCTACAAGCAATTAGGGATTAACTCTTGATTTTCTACAAACTGCCATGCAATTATATTATTTATTATGTTAAAATTCTGAGACTATTTCCTAACACCAAGAAAATTTTCAAAAATAGGGAATATGCCAAGTATGACAGAGATACAATTTTGTCAAACCTATATGACAAGACTTGGTTAAATTCTTATCACTACTCCTGCTCTTAATAAGCATAATAGATTAGAGATAGATTAGCCATTATATTGTCTGTAATCAATGATGGCAGAACTATTTGGAAACAATGATGAAAAACTTTAACAATAGGAGTTTTTCATAATAATATTTTCAAATTTGATATTTATATGAAAGCTCCTCTGTCCATTTTATGCAAGACTTAATTAACTTTTTCTTAGAACCCATAAATAACCTTTCACTCCTTGTTTCTGACTCAAGTTGGTTTATGAGTGGCAAAAGAGATATGTAAGATGAAAAACCTATCCAAGTGGATAAATATTATATTAATGGATCAAAACTACTTATAGAAGTGTTCTATACTACACTCAATAGTCTTATATACTCCAAAGATTCTATTAAGCTCGACTTAGGATACCAAATCCACAAATTAAGTGATTTGGAAATCTTTCATACAGAAAGAAAGCAAATGGGAGACTTGGGAGCAAAATACAAGACTATGGATACTGATAGCAGCAGGGACATGGAAACAAAAATATCAGAATGAACAACAAATGACTTCATAAGTGTGCACATAAGATTACATTTTTTATTTTTTTATTTCATATAAAAAAAGAATACGAGAAAAAAAGAATACGAGAAAAAGATTAGGACATGGAGCCACATAAATTATGATATAGATGTCTAAACATTATATTTGTCCATTTATCATATTTGTCTTATGTAGTTAGTTATCTTTAGCGTTTCGATTTTTATACTTTAAAAAATTATATTGATATCCTTAAAATTATAAAAGTAAAAATAGTTATAAAATTGTTATCCTTATAGGTTCATTTATTCTGACGATGTTAGTTATATCAACGAAAATAAAAGATAAAAAAAATAATTTTAACATTTGGTGACAGACTCAATGATGGTGGATAATGATCTCGCCCCAACTCACATGCTTTAAATCCCTTATGTTGGCTCCCTCCATCCATCGTTGCAACCACCATCATCACAGTTGGTGGAGTTCACGTTGGCGCCCATCAACTAGTAGTTGCCAAATCTCCTATTGCAACCAATTCATCCCGAGCGTGCCATCGTGCTTGGCCTCATAGTTGATGGGTGTTGACATGGACTCCACTAGTTACAACTACGACGACGATGGATGGAGAGCAACGTGGGGCAAGCGGCGATGAGGTCGACAGTGTGCTCCTCGTGGAGGCAGGTGACATCATTGACTCAATGGGCAAAAGCATGGGAGTGGCAGGAGCTGCAGCAACCCCCAACTTCGGGTCGTGGCTAGGATCTACCCGGGTGCTAGGTTGCCACAATCTATGAGCGGGGCACGATCATCGAAGAGATGCAGCGGCAACCATCGGAGTGATCAAATCTGCGAGCAATATTGATCGCTATAGATCTGTGAGCAATATTGATTGCTATAGATCTGTGAGCAATATTGATTGCTATAGATCTGTGAGCAATATTGATTGCTATAGATCTGTGAGCAATATTGGCGTATGAGAGATAACGCTGAGCAAGAAAGGAAACCGACAGTGGTAATCAAAAAATATTTTAGATATATTTTATATTTAAATTTGTTTATTATCACCATTCGCTTGCAAAAAGATCTTATTTGGCTTTGATTTACAATACTTAAACGATCTAGTGTTGTCGATTTGCTTTTTATCTAATATGTCATATTGCCTACTTGCGAGATTCCTCATATTTGATCGATGGACCACTGTTGACAGCTTATTATTGACGATAGTATTATTGAGAGTGATAGCCTTTGGTGAGTGCTAATCTAGTCGTAGGTAGCAACTACGTACGCAACAGAAGTGTCATGGGGTGCGATAATCGGCAACGATTACATGCATAATTGCTTATGCACAACAACTTTACAATGATCGGCTTGCCTTGGTCGTAGGCAGCTATAGCAACGCCACTATATGTGGCAGTTGTAGTAATGTTGATGTGGCAACATCTCCTGGCCACAATTGGTATCATTAGATGTTGAAGGCCAACAATTGCATCGGGTGGAAGCATGGGCACAGCCATGCCACAACGACCGTGGGGGTCGTCGAGTGATGTGTGTGCATAGTCACGCATGTGGGTGAGGCAACAATGAGTAAGCGATAATCGTAGGCTACACGCATGGCATTGTCCACATGCCTCGCGCAACGACCATGGAAAGAAAGTGAGAATTAAGATTTTTAGAGGACATTTTTACCTTTTAAAAATATTTTTTTTATTTGTGTCCTTAAAATTTACCTTCTATTGTGCCATTCAAAAATTGGATATTTATATTATATATCTCACATAAAATTATAGTTTTACCCTTTCAAAATTAATTTTTTTTAACTTATGCCCTTAATTATAAAAATAATTAATTTGATTTATTTTAATCAAATATTTTGATCGGACTTAATCGTTACTATATCTTAATTACTTGATTAGATTTAGATTTGATTAATCAAGTTTTAATCTAATTTGAAAAAAAAAATTGATTATTTTTTATTTTGATTAATTTTAGTTTTAATGAATCTAATTGGGCAAATGGTTGACTCAAATCTATAAACCTAATTTAGATAATATAATTCTAGGCTGACTCAATTAAATATGATTGATTAGTCTAATTTAGGGTTTTATATAGAATTAAAAAATATAAATTATTATGTTCTTTTATTCTTTTCTCATATAACATATTAATAAAATTTTGCATGTGATAAATAAGAATTGAATTATTATTCTTAAATATTTATTTGATTATTCACATGCATATGTTTGAAATTATAAAATAATATTTAATTTTCACATAAATGTATGATTTGTGGTTATAGTTATCATATGAGTTTTTCTTTGTGTTGGTTAATGTTTGATAATTACTATGATTATTAGTTTTATTATTATTAAACTATTTTAGCATAAATTAGATTAAAGAAATTTATGAATATTATTTATAACTCATATCGATAAGTTTTATTTGATTGGTAGCTACCAAAGTGGCTTGAGATGATAGAATTTTCGAGTGCGAATTATAATAAATATTTAATCATTTATATAATATTTTAAATTATATTTTAGATTATTGATTAGTCTTATAGCTATTAAAGCGGCTCAAACTAATAACTTATAAAATTATATTAAAGAATTAGTCCTAAATAATATTAAAAAATAATATTCATAATGACACACATAATTATAAGATTTACATAATCCCAAAAGAGAATCTACTTTGAATATAATTATGTGATTGGATAAGATGATATTGTTTTAGATATTCTTGTAGTTTAGAGTTGTACACCCAAAGATAGCAATATTATTCTACGAGGAAGGTATCAGTTCTTCATAAATAATTTTGTTTGAACACTACATATGTCAATATTTCACTCAAATGTAAAATAGAGATGATATCAATACTTTAACATTTATTGAAAAACATAAAATATTAATATTATTTATATTTTATTATAGTGATATTTCTTTCATTATATTTTGATAAATGTCCCTATATTTTCTGAATTAAATTATTATAAGTGGTTTGAGCATATTAATTTACACTTGATTTGTTAGACCTTAAATGAACTAATTGAAAGGATTATAGCCATAACTAGTGAAAATTCTATAAAATAAATAATTAAGATAAATGATCCAAAAATATCTAAAGGATTTAGTTTTATGCTAATTACTAATAATGTTTAGACTTTATTACAATTTATAACTAGTATACTAAAATATTTAAATATTAATTTAAATTTATCGATAAGTCATTAGTTGATATCTTCATAAAAGAATTGATTGAAATTAAATACGATAATATTTGAAAAATTCAATATTATATCTTTAATATATATAAAAAAGCTATAAGCTCAACAACATTGGGCATAAATGTAGTTGAGTCCTTTCTCGCATAATTTATTTTTAATTTTATTTCTTCTTTGGCTTATTTAAAATTTATGATAATAAAATTAAAAATAAATGAAACTTAAATGAGCTAACTAGCATATGTATTTAGAAAGAATTAAAACTAAAGTAAAAAAGACTCATAATATTTTGGGTACTACTCAATAAGTGGGTAACAATAAAAGAAAGCTGAAGTATAAATCACTTGAGTTTATAAATACTATATAAGCTAATAAAAGAAAAATCTTCAGAATAAAATGCTACTTCTACTTCTACGATAAGAAGGTTATGTGAAGTTATAAAGTTTGATTCAAAAGGAAATATATAAGTTTGACTTTTGTATGTTTCGATTCAAGCATTATATAAGTCATTTTCTATTACTTAGTAGATTGATACTAATGCTTCAACTTATGTTATCAATAAAAGAGATTTATTTTAATATGAAACCAAAAAAGTATGAAATATTCATCATTATAGAGATTCATCTTAAAGCAAAAGTAATAGTATTTAGTACTTATTGCCTATGCTTATAGACGATACATTTTATGAATCTTAAGGATTTATAATATAAACCTACAACTCTAGAAATTTAGTTTATTTATCTAGAATCGTTAAGATATTATTTTTCCTTTTGGTGATTATAAACTTAGTATATTTATGATTTAATAAAGTTAAGTTTTGAATTATGTATGATAGTCTGTATAAAATTATTGTGAATCTTGAGTTTACGACAATCCTGCAATCAAATATTGAAATGAAATATAGTTTCATAAACTTATTAAAATTATGCTTACAATCATTTTATATTTCTTGTTTTAGTGGAAAGAGATATTTTATGACCTTTATAAATTACCTATTAGGATATATATATATATATATATATATATAAGGTCTTAAGCTATTGACACTTTTAAATGTATATAAATGAAGTTAAGAGATAATTTAGATATAAGAGTTAAAATTATCAAATTAGTTATAATAAACCCGATCATAATTTAATTTTTTTTTTGTCATGTTCCTATAAATGCGAGATATTTATGTTTAATAGGTTTTACTAGATGTGCCGCAACGAGACTATTGAAAGATAAAATCTTACTCTTATAAATATGATTAGAGCATAATAGATTATTCTTTTGTACCCAGATCAATATGAAGAGAAGCTCTAAGGATGATTATGTATATCTTAAATAGGACTCCTAATAAATCAATTATATCAACTTCTTTTGAGTTATAGATTAGTAGGAAACCTAACTTGAGATATTTATATAGTTATGATTAAATTATAAAGATAAAGGTCTTCAATTCATATGAAAAAAAATTAGATTTAAGGACTATTTTTAGATATTTTATTATTTAATTAAAATTTTTAAATATAGTACATAATAGTTGAATTTGGTAATACAAAATTTCTAGAATTAGTACGGGTAAAAATTTTGAAATTTAATCTTAATATTAAGAATATATAAGTTGATATTCCTTTAGCATTCGAGAAATAAAATTTAATCTTGACATCAATAAAATATAGGTTGATATTCTTTTATTATTTTATATTCAGGAGATTATTATCTCTCAAATTACTAAATGATTGAATAAAATGAATAATAAAATAATATTAGTAAACTCTCATATAATATTGATATCGTTGCTGATGAACTTATAAAATAATTATAATGGATAGTTTTGAGAATATCTCAACGGGAAAGGACATTTGTAATTTCTTATTATTATATGATATATTATAAGAATCATATTATGATTTAGGAATCAATTTTTTTTTTTTTTCATAGGTTATGAGATACGTATCGTAAAATCGAAAGATACATATAATTCTTGAAACATGATTTTAACATCATATATCATAAATTTTATTTAAAAAATTATGATTTTAACATCAAAAGATACATATCATAAATTTGATCTATTATTATTTGGTTTTAATTTTGATATTAATTTTTTTTTACATAGTAATAGTATAATCATGATTTTTATGTTTATAATATGTACATAAAATAATTTAATATATAGTAATTTAAAAGTAGCTTTTTATTAAAGCTTTTTTTAATGTGCTTTTTCTCACATTAGATGTGTATTTGGATTTATAATCCATAAAAAAGATTGGTTGTGAAATTGACAAGAAGTATGAAAATGAGATTCATCTGTGATGTGCATGAGATTTGATTTCAGTACCTTGCTAGCGACATTTAAAATATGTCGAATCATATATCATCATATCAATATTTCGTCTATGAATGATAATTGATCTGCATATGCATCAAAATTCTCTTGCATTATTTTTTTGTGGAAATCAAACCATACTTAGGGTCATTTGATTGGTAGTGAAATAACCGTATAAGGTTATCTTAATCCAGTAAATTTGGATAACACGTTCCTTTAATTTGATCACTAATCAGCTAATAATTTTAATTATCTGAGTGGAAATCCAAAGTAACCAAGTATTGTCTTAGTGCATACACCTAAAAATCTTCCAAGTCAGCAGCGGGTCTGATGTGAATTGAAGATCCAAGCACCTACTGCTCATTTTAAGATGCTTGGAGGAGTGACTGCTGTATCCGATCAGGCCATCAGAATCTTCCGCTAACACGAGCGGCACCCGCGGAATCCGCTCCAAGGCTGAACTAAAGACACGCCGATTGACGTACGGTTTCGCCACAAACGACACGTGGAGTGGGACCTTCACGTCCCTCGTGTGATTGTCGAAAAAGATATTCTTAAGATCAAGGTCCATCGTACCGTATCGGAGTTTCGACCCAGACTCGGTACGATACGGTACGAGTGTATCGATCGATACACCGAGGTGTACCGAGCGGTACACCCTAATGTATCAAGTAATTTTATTTTATTTTTTTCATATTGTAGCACTGTAGCGGTACCGGGCGGTCTGCGTACCGGTAATCTCTCGGACCGGTATGTATCGCTCGTACCGGGCGGTACGTTTCGGTATGGCAAACATTGCTTAAGATAAAGCTGAAATTTATTATTTAAATTTGAAATGGTAAAAAAAATTGAATTGGTTAAGTGTATTTATTTTAATAAAAAAGAAAATAAAAAATTGAAGTGTAAAAAAGTACACATCAAACGTGCTTCTTTCGAATCTTTCTGCCTCCAGTTTTGAGCAACACAAACGGAGCCCAATTCTTGCTGCATCGTTCTTTCTTCAAAGCCATTTCCGACTCTGATGACCCGAAAGAGACGGACGGACGGACGGACGTCTCTTTAGCCTCGCAATCTGTGAAGCTTCGTGGAACCTTTGCGAGCACCTTATCGTGCATGGAGAGTGGAAGGCAAAGAAGATGAGGCAGAGGGCTTATCTGGATATGCCTGCTGAGTTGGAGTTGCATCATGAGAGCATATTTCCGTGATGAGGATTTGTGCTGCAATGGGTTGCGAGTTAAGTGGGAGAGAAAGCCAAACAGAACATATTCCGATTTAACTTAAGCTGCTGCTGATTGGGTTGTCTTTGTTAACTCCTCAACTTGCATCTTGGAATGAGTCTTCTATTATTGTTATTGTTATTATTATTATTATCTTTCTAAGACCAGCAATCTGGACTTGATGGTTGGTGGCAAATGCCTTAACTCACATCAAACAATATTCTTTCTTTCTTTCTTCTCAGAGAAAACACTTGACATTATTGAGGTTTGCTTTGAGTTATGTCAGAAATTATGATTCTAGTAGTTGTTTTTAACTAAATAATGCCCTCCATTTAAGCAAACAAGAATAAGTAGTTTACTCTCCATATGGAGTTTTAGGTAATGAAGACTATCATTACTATATTATGCTGAGTGACATCAATCCTCTTTAATTATTGACATATATATATATATTAATTAAAGTAAGATGACTTCTTTACGACTTATTAAATCTCTTTTTCTTAATTAATATATATTTTTAGAATATTTTTTTATTGTCATGCATGCCATCAACCATGCCATGCTATGACATTGCCATGCATCGCATCATAAGCTCATATAAATTTTGTACCCCCGACGTTGCCATGGATAAGAGAGAGAGAGATGGGGAGCTACTGCTGTGAAGCAGAGTGCCCTGTCTCGAACGATGACCCTAAGCCCAGGAGAGCCAATAAGAAGAAGAAGAAGAAGAAGGGGCAGCGGAGGGCTCAAGAGAAGGAGGAGATGGCGGAGAACGGGAGGGATGGCGAGGCGTGGGAGGCGGCATGGCCGCGAAAGGGTCGACCGGGCGGTGGCGGGGTGGTGATGTTGGAGGGATACGTGGAGGCGGCGGAGGGGTTGGATCTGGGATCCGACGTAGGAGGAGATGGAGTGGGGCGGACGATGAGCCTGACGGACGACGACTTGGTGGAGCTCAAAGGGTGCCTGGACTTGGGGTTCGGATTTAGCTACCGCGAGATCCCGGAGCTATGCCATACGCTGCCGGCTCTGGAGCTTTGTTACTCCATGAGCCGGTCGTTGGAGGTCGATGGCGGCGATGCAGCGGCGGAGCCCTGTGCTGCCGCGGTCGCTTCCCTTCCCGTTTCAAACTGGAAGATCTCCAGTCCCGGTAAGATGAGATTTCTTTCTCTTTCCAATTCAAAGTTGTGTCTTTATTGAACGATCTTTGCTGTTTTGTTTGAGATTCTGCGCAAAGAAATCATTTTGACTAGATATATTGGAGTGATACATTAGGGGATCCTTCTCTGGAAGAACTACAAGCGAAAGAAATTAGTTTTCGCCAAGGAATGACTTCATGCTCTCTACTATTGCAGGAATTCCTTTTCGTGGTGAACGATAAATGAAACATTTACTTTCAATTCACAAAATATTGATTAACTTTGTTGAAAGAGGGATTGATTTGGTGAGATATCCTTCCAACAAACGAGAGATTCATTCTTTCTTCTTTACCAGAAATTGCTTAATTCTGTTCAAGAAAGGATAGGAATAATAGGGATCCTTAATTTTTGAAGGAGTGTAAGAATTTAGACACCCCTAAAGAGAGAGAGAGAGAGAGAGAGAGAGAGTTTTTATAGGAATAATAGTGCAACAATGAACTTTCCTTGAGAAATTGTAGATAAAATGTGAAATCGAACCACTAAATTTCTCTGTGGATGCTGTGTGTTCTCTTCAGGTTTTTGGTTGACTTTAGATATTTTTCGGCAACTACTGCATGTCCAAATGTAATATATTCTCTTTTCCTTTCTGGAGAACCATTGACATGTAAACTTTTCCTGAACATTTTTATATCCTTTGATCTTATCGTCTTGTTTTTGTTTTATTCTTTTTCTTGTATTTTCTTGTTCTTATATCTAATAAATTCTTCTCTTGCGTCTTTTCGCTAGTCTTCTTCTCCTCGATCATAAAAGAAAAGAAAAAAATATCCATTCTTTAGTCAACTTTCGCTCGCATAGCCTTTACGATTTACTTGATTTTCTATAGTCGATTACCGCATACTTTTAGATATAGAAGCTAATTTTAAGGTGTGACATGTTAGTACAAAAAATTCAATTAGTTTATTCGATATACATGATATATATGTTGGGAGTTAAATCCGGCACAGGTATAAATCCATTTCATTTCAATTGTGTTATTAGTTAGTTTGCTGGTAGTACAGTAGAAGTGAATTTATCATTCCTTTTCTGATCTCAATCTGCAGTAATCAAATACCTAATTTGCACTCCAGTGATGATACTAAGCAAAACTACATAACTAGCTCTGTAGTTCACTTCTTAGTTTCCTTTTTGTTCTTTAGACTCGATGAGTGATTCATAGATCATTTTTCTTTTTTTCCTGTGTACTTCCAGGTGATCATCCTGATGAAGTCAAAGCAAGGCTGAAGTTTTGGGCCCAAGCAGTGGCTTGCACTATAAGATTATGCAACTGATGGACCAGTCTGGGGTCATCCTTGGTGTTGGCAAAGTATTATCTTTGATGATCAGCCAATGGAACTTTGCAGAGCAAATTCTCTACTTGTGCCTTGTTGCTATATGCCTTAATAGATGCTCTGCGATTCTTCTCTTGCGAACAGCGCCGATGGAATCTGATGCAAAAGAAGCACAAGAGGCACAGAAGCACGTGTGAGGCCTGGATTGAATGATATTATCATGTGCATATGCATTCATGTATCCGGAATTATTTCTGCTCATAGTTTTCAAGTAAAAACATACGATAAAATATGCTACTTGCCAAATATGTGTACAAGCAAACAAAAACAACGAACAAAAACAACGAACGGTTAGATGGCGAAGATGTTATGAGTCATTTGTGGCATTCTCCCTCGGTTAAACTAACAATGCCCTCATCGATGCTTGCTGATAAGTTTTGATGACTGCTTCTTCGTGTTGCATGGCATCTTTGGGCTTCCAACTGTTGAATCTCAGATTTTGATGATGAAACTAATTGATTGTGTTTAGATGTTTAACGAGATCACGTCAGGATATTGGACGGCATAAGGCTTCGGACGTCGAGCATCGGGCCAAGGAGAGCGGAATTGCACCAAGGATATCAGGGTTGCGGAGGTTAACCACCGATTGGGCAACAAGCCGCAAGAGAGGACGATGCGCTGAAGAATCGGACAAAGCGCCAACCAATGACATGCCGAGCAATAGAATGTCAATTCGCGTTGTAATAATTGTCTAGATCGGAGTAGAGTTTTGGCTTGTATGTGCAGGATTAACTACGATAATGATGAAGACATAAAG
>LVTN01000166.1:97378-121129 GCA_001649415.1 Musa itinerans
GAAGTTGGGAGCCTCATCGAAGAAGGCTTCGCAAGTGGATGTAGGTCATTTGACCGAACCACTTTAAAATCGGTTTGCGTTTATGTTTATGCATTTATCTTTCTGCAAACCTTTACTTTGCTAAGTTCACTGCCCTCATCTTATTACGTACGCTTTCAACGCAATCGAAATGATTTTAAACGAAACGTTGCTTTTATCGTACGAAGTTTCCGAAAGTGTTTAAATCATCGAAAGTTTATCGTTCTTTACCGCTGCACTAATTCACCCCCCCCCCCTCTTAGTGCCGCTCCGGTCCTAACACCAACTGATTTTTGTTTAGGGAAGCTTTTATCACTTTACCAAGTACTCAATTTGCTCTGCTCCGTTGGATAGCTTTGTCTTATGATCCACTAAGATGGTTTCAACTCACTTCTCATAGGAGGCTATAGTGAGGAATAGTCGAGTTGGAACACTTCGGGAAGCATCCTGCATGTTTAATGATAGACTTTCAAGTTACTTGCTTAGAAGATAGTGAATGTTGAGCCACATTGACAGTTACAATATATAGGAGAGATTGCCTACCATGTTGATAATTAGGAAGTACCCTTTGTACTTATGCACAAGTCTTTTGTGCATTTTATGCCTAAAAAACTAGAGTGATATTGGTTAGAGCTTCACCAACACTAAGTCACC
The DNA here is from genome assembly GCA_001649415.1 of Musa itinerans. Taxonomy (NCBI): domain Eukaryota; kingdom Viridiplantae; phylum Streptophyta; class Magnoliopsida; order Zingiberales; family Musaceae; genus Musa; species Musa itinerans. The sequence continues at coordinate 98,051 of LVTN01000166.1, forward strand.
GACTTTAAACTTCTATGGTCACCTTCTAAAGTCTGCCCACTTCTTCATCTTTTTTACCACATTCTCTAAGTAAGTTCATGTAATATTTACATTTTGATGTTATCATTTTACAAAGTAATATGCTAACGGACTACTCCCAGTATAATCGATCAATAAGGTGTGAGAAATCGATCGTTGTTATCCCGTAATGATCTCGAAAGAACTCTTGTTAAATGCAAAGCTCTACTGTAAATTATAGGAGAATTAGGCTATGTCCAATAACCTCACATAATCCCATTAGTTGACACTCACGTAGTGTCGAAGATATTGCTTAATAAGTAATTTTTTTTTTTGGTTTGGCCATCAATTTGGGAGTGGAGGCTTATAGAGAAATATAACTTAGATCCCAATAATTTGAACAGCTTGGTCCAAAATCATCCCAAGAATCGCACGTCTCAATCACTAATGATATTATATAAAACTCCCCAATACTTCACCACATTCTTTATCATCAACTTGGTTATCTCCTTTGTTGAGCAGTGTAGGGATGCAGCAACAAATGTTGCATACTTTGAAAACTGAACAACCACCACGAGTATCAATCCGAGTCCCCCTACTATCGGCAAGTTTGATATAAAGTCTAAGGAAATATTCTCCAATGACCTTTTTGGTATGGGCAATAACTCTATAAGTCTTATCAACTTTCATTGCTCTATCTTATTTTATTGGCAAGTAAGGCACATTTGAATCTATTTCTTCATATCAGTCCCTATATTCAGCCAATAGAATGCCCTTTCTATGAGAGCTAATGTTCAGTGAATACTCGGATGTCCAACCCAAAGGGAATCATGAAGAGTTTACATCTCAAATTGTTCGCTTGAGAAATATAAACTCTATTCCTTTTAGTGTAAATAAGTCTCTCTTGGACCTAAAATCATTGTGTCTTGCCCTCTTTGATTAGTTGTATTAGGGTTACTTCTTGGGGGATCACTGTGCAGTCCATCTCTAATCCTAGAAAAGAAGTTGGAGTGTAACTAACTTGCTTAGCCTATGCCTTCTAGTTGTATGACATTCACTAACTCTATTTTCTTGCTCAATGCATTTACATTTGGTCTTCTGGGCTTGTACTCCTTTGTCATGCCAAACTTAGCCAGGAAGTTCTACCATCGTGCTTATTTTGAGGAGAGTTTCTTTTGAGTTTGGAAGTAACTTATTGTGATGTTATCCGTCTTTACCACAAATTGTACTCTAAGAAGGTAGTGCCACTAAACTCGTAGACAATGGACTATCGTTATCATCTCCGTCTCGTGCACTAAATACTGTCATTCAGTCTCGTTGAACTTGTGGCTCTTATAAGCTTCCGGGTGACCCTCCTACATAAGTACCTCCTAATAGCGAAGTCTAAAGCATTCGTTTGGACTTTAAAAGGCTTATCATAGTTTGACAATTTTAGTTTTAGCAATTCTAACACAATAGCCTTTAGGTCTTATAATGTCTTTCTGTATTTGTTTGACCATCGTTAAAGCTGCTCCTTTAATAATTCTGTTAGTGGAGCTACGTGCTTTGCGTATCCAACTATGAGCATTAATAATATTGATGAAACCAAGGAAGGATCTTAGCTTCGGTACATTCTTTAGTGTTCGTCACTCCACCACAGCTTGAATCTTTTATTTATCCATATGAATATAACCTTTGCTAATTTGGTGTCACAATAACAAAATCTTTGTATGAGCTAAGGAGCACTTCTCCCTTTCCATGAACAAAGTGTTCTCCCTAAGAATCTTGAAAATTATTGTTGAATCTCGAATTTTGATGATGAAATCAATTGATGAGTTTACGATCTAATCTGTGTTTTGAGTGACGTAGGACTAACTTCAATCAAAAAACATAAATTGATTAAAGCAGGAGGAATTAAACGTTAGGCAAGAGTGGAACATGTCAGAAAATTAGACATCGGGTCGGATGAATGGTCGATGTGCCGGAAGGACTTCGTGCCATAAGTTCGGGTATCGAGCCGAAGGATCGGACATTGCACTAAAGAGATCGGAAGTTACGGGAGTCAACATGCCGATTAGGCAATACGCCGAATGAGAGGACGATGCACCGAAGGATCGGATGAAGCGCCGGATGAACCAATGACATGCCGGATAACATAAGATCCATGCTTGTAATTGTGTGTGTCTAGATCAAGTTAGTTAGATCTAATTGAGTTGGTTTTAGTTGTAACCATGCTAACTTGATTAGGGGCTAATTGGGCCTAAATCAGGACTGAATTGGGCCTATTATTTGGCATATTCAGTGACATATAGTAAGATCTGGCAGTGGTACCACCTATATTGGGTGGTGGTATCGCCCAGACACAGTCTCCCAAACTGTGTCACGTAGTGGTACCATTCAGTGTCAGACTGATAGGCGATGATACCACTAATTGTTAGTCTGGCAGTCGGTGGTACTGCCCAATACCGATAGTGGACCGCTAGTACCCCGAAAACCCGGGATGAAATCGTTTTAACTCCAAATTTGAATCCATTTGGGGCCTCTAAATACTCCAACCTTTCCCGCTTGATAGAGCACGAAAGTAGAACCAAAACTTTGTGATTCTAAGGTTGTAAACCTAGTTAGAAAGTTGAGTTCTCTCCTCTATATGCTTAGAGGCTATTCTAAGTGAGAGTGTGATGGAATACTTGTAATAGAGGGGTGTAAATGTTCTCCTAAACCTGTGAAAAGGAGAAAGAGTTATAAGGGTAGTTGATCTTCGCTTGTTGGAAAGAAGATCGGTAGTGGAAGCCGATGACCTCGAGTGAAAAGGAATCAAAAGTGGACATAGGTTATGGAAACCGAACCACTATAAAATTGGTGTGTCTTCTCATCTTTGCTATTTACTTACTTTACAACTACTTTACATCTTCATCACTCTCCTACGAACATCTTTAAGCTTAAATGTCTTTTCGATATGGTTTTGTCATACGAATTTTCATAATCGACGTAGTTCTCCAAAAGCACTAATTCACCCCCCCTTTTAGTGCTAACTTGATCTTAACAATTATTTGAAAGTACTCGATATGCTCCTTAAGCATTTAGCTGTAAACGATAATATCATCCAAGTAGCCACAAATTTATCCAAATACTCCTTAAATAGTTAGTTCATGAAAGTGCAGAATATGACTAGAGCATTGGTTAAGCCGAAAGGTATAACTAAGAATTCGAATGCTCCACACCTGGTCACATAGTAGTCTTCGCTTTATCACCTTCAACAAGCTTTATCACCTTTAGCAATGCGCACCTACCAGTAACCCAACCAAAGGTTGAGTTTAGATAAATACTTTTGCTTTATCTAGTTGGCCAAATAAGTCTACGATGAGTAAGATGAGATATTTGTTCTTTACCGTCATTTTGTTTAGGGCTCGATAGTCAACGCATAATCGGAGGCTTCCATATTATTTTTTTTAGAAGATGACAGGAACTTTGAATGGTGCTTTGGAACTACAAATGAGACCACCACTTAGTGGTCTTGCTGGAGGCTTCACTCCTAGCTCCAGCTTGATGTGATGATCTACACATTTGTGTGGTGGTAGAGATTTTAGCAACTTGAGTAGTCTATCAATGAATTTCTTTAAAGCATTCACCACCGACCATGAATGGCCTCCACGTCAAGTGACTCCTACTTTACAATAATCACAAAAGCTAATTCACCTTTTTATACCCCCTTCTTCAGTTGTAATATCGATATTTGTTGTAGGTTCTTAGTTTTTCCTCGAGAAACTAGAACCACACAGGGGTCATTACCTCCCATTAGGCATAGGGAGTTTAGGAACAACATTGGCAATAACTTCGTCGCATGCATGAACTCCATTCGGAGAATCTCTTGGAAGTCATTTAGTGGCACTGCCATGATGTTAGTGCTTTCGCTCCACATTCCGATCTTGATGAGGACCTCCTTTACTAGCTCGAAGATTCACTTAGCCTCAAAATTCATAGCCTTCATTTGACTCGGGCTCTTTTCTAGGTTCAGCCCAAGTCGTCTTGCTTCTTAGTCGGTAATGAAATTGTATGTAGTGCCCATGTCTTGTTTAACTATTTAGCTAGATGTCCACATATATCAGCTTGCTACTCTCTACTTTCTATGGCTTCATCTTTATGTTCTCCCTCACTAGACCTCGCAATACATTCAACAAATGCATTGCTCATATTCAGGGTCCTTGAAACTTCTCACCATCACTACCAGATTTCAAACTACTCGAACTAAGAGTGATGGCCCTGCAATTGTCCGATCTAGGGGGTGGATTGATGTTGTTAAGGTATTGAGCACTTACTTTTATGGGCGCTCCCTCATCATGTGTTGTCCTCCGCATAAGAAGCATATATTAGGTTTTAGAGCATTACCTTTTGAACTTGGCCCTTTGTCGGAACTTCTTTTCTTTTACTCGCTTTTAGATTCCTTCCCTCTAGATAGGTGATTTCCCGAAGATTGTTTCTACTTCCCCGAGTCCTTCGAGGAAACAAAGTCAGTGAACTTTTACGCAACTGTGATTGACCCGATCATATAGATGGCATTCCTTCGATATAGTTCCTGTTGTGCCCATGACTTCAGGCCATCGAGGAAGCTGAACAGCTTGTCCTTCTCGAACATATCTTGTATATCCATTATTAGTATAGAAAATCACTTTACATAGTTTCAAATTGAAGTACTTTGCCAGAGTTGTCTCAGCTTCCTTCTTGCGATGAACTTCATATTCTCGAGTAAGAATTGAGTTCTCAAATCCTACTTTAAGTCCTCCCATGTGTCCACTTGACACTGATCTTATTAGATCTCTTTCCAATGTATTCGCCACTAAAGTTTTATATCCCTATTTAAATATATAGTTAGTATCGAAACTTTGGTTTCTTTAGAATCAAGCTTCATAGCTTAGAATTACTATTCTATGTCAAATAAAAAATCCTTGAGCTCCTTTCTATCCCTAGCACTCTCATAGCAACATAGCTTAAGTATCCTCAAGTTTTGTGATAGAGCAATGTGGGTGTTGCTCCCTCCTGTATTAAGAGCACTTGTGAGCAATGTAACCCCATATGTGAGTTTTATCATGACTTCATATAGATGTTACAGGAAATCTTTAGTGTCCTCCATCAATTGATTAACTTGAGTCTCGACCTTTTTGATACGAGATTCTACTTTCTCTTATGAGCTATCTACCTCAAGAAGCCTTTGTTGGCATTAGTGGAATTCCTCTAAACTTGCTTCAAAGAGGTCAAGATGGGTTTCCATATTTTTAGGCTCTCCTTACTTCTTTTCCTGGTTGACACTCTCGATTGTGCTTCCTCTACTCATGGAGAATAGCCAACTTCTCACTCGTCTTGTTCGCTATCGTGCTTCTCTTGAGCAGCTCCAACAGTTTGAGAGTGAGTTTGCACTTGCAACCCACCTAACGTGCTTCTCTTACTTGATTCGTCATGATGCTTCACCATAGCGAGATTGCGAACCTTTTTGCTATTTACTCAAATTACTTGCTCGCTCTGATACCATAATGTCATAGACTTAGCTAAAATTGCTTAAGTCATGAGACACTCTTATGTTAGTTATCTGCAAAGGGTCAGCCTAGTTGCAACTTCGCTCAGGTCCTAAAAGGAATTATAAAGGAGCAAATTAATTAGTTCGAAAACGAGCTACAAATAAATTTTGATATCTCGCGAAGAGAGCAACTTTATAAGTAATTTAGCAAACACTCGGTGTATAAGAATGAAAAGAGAAAATAAAGACTTTAGAAGGTCAACGAACATTCATAAGTCTATATACAACTGCTTACCGGGTGTCAGGCATGATGATAAGTTTCCGTAGGTTTAACATGTAAACTTGTGAAATCCAATCAACACCTAACACTATCCTAAACCCCCATCTAGTCTAATACCACCTGGGAGGCTCCAAGGTATTGAGATGGCTTATATTTTGCATTGCACCGTAGTTTGCAGAAAACATACCATGACATATGAAAATGGGATCATTTTGGGGCAATTTTGCTTGTTATGGTGAGCACTATGTAATATTGCAAACTATTTCTGCTCATAGTTTTTAAACAAAAACACATAAAATCAAGATAAAATACATTGCCAAATATGTGTATAAGTAAACAAAAATGATGAATAATTCGTTGACGAAGATGTTGTGAGTGTGTGACGACCGTTCATGACCTCTCCTCCCTTCTCCTCATCTTTTCCTATTGCCCATCCTTCCACATCGTTTGTCTCCTCCTCCCTTCTCTTACTTTCTCCATACCCACCCTCCTTTGCAATGTGTCCTTTCTCGATGCTTGTCATCTTCTCCCTTGTGATGATGGAGGCGATCGATGGAGAATGAAAGGATATTTTGATTAAATCAATGAAAAAAAAGGATGTTAGAGCCAAAAATAAATTTGGGGTTTCATTTGGAAGAAGACTTTTAAATAAAATATCAAAAGAAATTATGAGAGGTTTTATTTGATAAATTTTCTAATATTTTTCTCCCTTAATTATCATATTTTTGGTATCATGGTAATTCCATCATCCCTCTCTTTTCCTTGCATCGCTCTATTTCTCCTCATCTATAAAAGGGCGAAGAGATGCCTCTCTTTGAAGAGTGGCAAATCCAATAACGAGATCCCAATCGCCCTTTCCCCTCTCGCTATCGCGGTACAATCTCCCCTCTTCTCCGTCCCTCGATTCCGATCCCATTCCCCCTCTTTCTCCAATCGATTTGGCCCGCTGATCCCACTGATTTTCCGCACGATCGCCGACCCACGCGGGTTTTTAGGGTTTCTGAGGGCGCTGAGTTTGGCTCCGGGCGGAGGGGATGGGTTCGGAGGAGGACATGCACGACGCGAACGACGTCCAGTCGGTGGAGGACGATTTCTACACCGGGGAGACGGGCATGGGCAGCGAGGACGACGACTATAATTTTGGCGATAACTATTCGGATGATTCCGAGGATGTCACCTCCCATCGCCAGCAGGTGAGGGGATGCGAAAAAGATCCCCATTTTTTGTCTTTTTTTAGTTTCCTTCCCTTTCTAATGCCCGTGCTTTCATGTTTTTGGTGGTGGTGTTAGAGATCCTTGAACCTAATTTGATGCGTGAAGGAACCAAATTAGCTGCTTGTAAAGCCAAATCATTGTAGATTGTAATCGGATTGGTGGCACGATTCTCTCTAGGCTTATAACGTAGTTCTTGGCTTGGCCTAGAAGTTGGATAGATTTATGTGGTACGAGATTGTTGATTTGGTGTCAAAAGAACTATATAGGAGATGATAATGGCACTTCTTTCTTTGAAAGATTCATTATTTTCAGATTGAATACATGAATTTTCATCTCTTGTAGCTACTGTCTTTATGTTTCTTGCGCATTATTGTAGATAACGATTTACCAGGTGAATACAAACTGCAATGATGTTGTGGAATTGTGTCCATCTTTGTTTTAAAGTTCCATCTGCTTCATTAAGTTCGCATGCTGAACAATGAGAAGATGGATGTTAGATGTTGAGTGAGAATATCAAGGACAATTAATATGTGATTCTATTTTTCTGTAATACTATTTGTTATATTTTGGTTGTCTTTGCCATACTGTTTATGTTCCTCATGTCATGCGAAGTTATTTACTATCAAATTTCTGGCCTAGGTGTCTGCAGGGAGACAACACAAACACAATAAACATGTTGATGTGTCTGTGCTTTGTTAATCCAGAATTCCTATTGTGTATTCCATTCATAAAAAGTTGGCCATTGTTTCTGACCTAATTTTTTGCTTGTATACACAAGATATTTTACTAAATTTATCAAGCAATGTAAGTGATTTAACACAACATTTTGATATAAGAATCCAATTAAACACATCCCATGTACCCGTACATGAGATTATACCATGTCACAGAATGTTACGTGTTCTAGGTAACTATGGCCTTAGCTCACTATATTCCCCTGTTGCCATTGCAATTATCATATGCGGCTTTTTGGCATTTCTATCATTTTGAGGTTTAATTAGAAAAGACCCAGGTGTTCTTATACAGTTTGTTAATTCTGTAGATGGTGGTGTTTCGGTGACATTAGCATGATTGTTCTATATCATATGAGGAGTCTATTGTATCGATCGCTTGGAATCACTTAGTACCATAGTCAGTCCAATGGAGGCAATAGCTCTGGTATCATACCACTAGTTCATATAAATAAAATTTTTACTGCACATAGCAGTATGGGCCAAAGTGTGCAATAAACTTAGAATCATGCTTTTTTTCTCTTATTATGTTTTATTGATATATTTTTTTTCATTGAATTAAATTGACCTGAATCACAAGTCTTTGCTGCCAAAAATAAATTCTTAATTAAGGAAACAATTTTCAGTCCAAGATATCTTATAAGAATTATTATTTTTTCTGTATTTGCCATTTAGTAGTCAGCACCACAAACAATAGGTAGGAAGTAATTAATTGCTTGACAATTTCTGTGCAGTGGTTTTGTTTTAGCAATAGATAGTGCTACAACTACATTTTCGAGCACTACAATTTTATATGAAGTTGTAGTATATAGTGTAGACTTTAGAGTGCTCTAAGTTGGTTTGACATTTATGATGTTTCCACTTGGCATGGAATTATTTGCCAATGTTATAAAGTTGCCATTGTTTGCAGGAATTTAATATTGCTTGTAAAGTATGCATTTGCAGCAGGGACTGCATTTGTTATTTCTGTAAGGACTTATATCATCATGGAGCATGTATCGGAGTATTTAATTATAGTAGTAAAATATTTATGATAAATAAGGAGAAGCACATACCATATATGACTGATTTCTAATGCATACACCTCATTTAGCCACAGAGGTAAGCACAGTTGAATATATGGCTGCATATTTTACATATATGGTAACTCCACATAGTAAGGTCGCATTAGGCCTTATGTGCAGTCAGGTGACTGTGTATCGTAGAATTTTCAGCCCCTTTTTTTGCATGTACAGTAATATTGCATACTAAGGTCATGCTGGGCTTATGCGAGGTGGTCATTTGAGGTATACTCATATATGGCTGCATAAATTGCTTTCAGAAAACTGTTATTTGCTTTTGGTAATGTTTAATGAAATAAATGCTTTTAAGTAATAGTTGGAAGTTTCGAAATAGGTCCTTTTTTATATTGAGAATAAATTCTGGTAAATGGTTCATTATTATGTTCATCTAATGTTGTTCAGCACTTTTCTGTTGGCAGCAAAACTATACTATTTTGAGTGAGGCTGATATTCGGCAGCATCAGGATGAAAATATTAATAGAGTATCTACTGTACTTTCAATACCAAGATATGCAGCATGCATTCTTCTTCGTCATTATAACTGGTAAGAGTGTTAACTTATAAAGTGGAAATTTCTGTGTGGATCTTTTTTTAAATATTTGCATACATTGCTCACTTATTTTTAGCTATCACTATTTTAGAGTACAATACAAAATAGAGTACCACTTCTTTTAACTACCAAAGTTGCAATAGAATATTAGATGTGCTCTTATTAGCTCATTGATTTATTACAGATGTTTATAGAATATGAAGTTGGGAACTATAAAATAATATGTTCTTGTACCACCTTTTTTATTTATTATCTCTTAATGATATTTAATCTGAGTCAATTGTATATATTTAGTTAATTAACTGATGATGACCTTATGTCAAAAGTAACATGGTCAGCACATGCCATATGCCTTAAACCCTCCCATCTATTTGGAGACACAGTGAAAACAGACTGCAAGGTTTTTAATAGAACCAGAGAAACTGATTAACTTCATATGTTCACCTTTCAAAAGATGGCTGTATTTTGAACTTTCTATTGCAAACGTTTGGTACTTTATTTATTCAAGGACAAAATGTAGGGATATAGGTTCTAGCTTACTCTTTATCAAAGTATATGTTATGATTAATTGTGTCATCAGTAATCTCAGGGGATATGGAATTCCTTGTGAGCTTGCATATTGAATAAGAACATTGAGATGTAAAGAATTTTCCCCTATTCTGGAGAAGCAAATATTTAGAAGACCTATATAAAAATATTATGAAAATGATTTTAGAAATCGACATTCTTGCATTGTTTGAAATGCCTCATTCTGGTTTCTGTTCTTTACATTGTAAATGAGGATAAATTTTCCTTTTTTCTTTGATAATTGCAGTAGCAAAAAACCTACTGCTGAACTAGTAGTTCAGCATTTCTATGCTAAACAACTTCCTCTATCACTTACTTCTTTTTGTTCATTATTGTTGTGATGATATGGATTGCATGTTTATTTCGATTATGCAGGAGTATTAGTAGGGTGCATGATGAGTGGTTTGCAGATGAAGAGCATGTTCGGAAGGCTGTTGGTTTGTTGGAGAGAACAGTGGAGATGTCAAATGCTAGAGAAGTTAGTATAGTATTAGTTATCCCTTTCTGGATATTTGGGCATTGAGATGGAATTATTTTTTATATTTTCAATGATTCCCCCCTTATGGATTGACTTTGCTTGTGGCAGCTGACTTGTGGGATTTGTTTTGAAAACTATCCCTGTGGCAGGATGAGTTTTGCTTCATGTGGTCATCCTTTTTGTGGGGCTTGCTGGAGAGGTCTGTTATTTTGATTTTAGTTGTTATCGTGGCTTTATAACCGATGTTTGTGGTGTTAGTTAGGTCTGATTTTCTTCACTTTGCAGTTATAAAATATGTTTTTGCACCTGTTCTTTAAGATAAGTAGGCATTTTGGTTCCAATTTGAATGCTAATATGAACTTTTTTTGTCGTAATGCCAGTTGATATCACCATGCCAGTTACACATTTTTTTGCTCTTGTTCATAGGAATATATCACTTGATATCAAGTATGAAGTTTCTTGGGACCAATGATCAAAATGTGTGATTTTATGATGATAGTATGATGGTCATAGGGAATTGGATTCCAGACTTTCTAAAGCCTGCATCTTGTGTAATTTATTTGCAGTAACATTTTAACCCTAAATTCTATCAGGCCTTCTGTATGCTTTATGAGTTGTTTAAAGATATTTCAAAATATATTTTTTAAGAATTGCATCTCTGTGCTGTGCCTTTGTTCTAGAAAACTTGATAGAATATTCTTTAGAATCTATTTGACGCAGAGGTATTTTATGTAGGGTTCATGACTTCTTGTTTGATGGTTGATCTTACACTTCCAACTTGCAGGTTACATTAGTACATCTATAAGTGATGGCCCTGGGTGCTTAATGTTGCGATGCCCTGATCCTTCTTGTGGTGCTGCCGTTGGTCGAAACATGATTGATGTCTTGACTACTGGCGAAGATAAAGAGAAGTATTCACGATATCTTCTTAGATCTTACGTTGAAGATAACAGAAAGGTAAGGTACACATGACACTTATAATTTAAGGATATAGAAATCAGGGTTTCAAATATTGGTCCAAGTCAAACCAATATATATTGATTAATATTTTACTAGTGCGACCAAGGTTCAATACTGGTTGGTATTTAATTTTAAATTATTTTTGTAGGTGGTTCATGTTGGTATTACCATCTGGTATACCAGTATTATATCAAACGGGCTGCTGAATCAATATCGGTCCGAGATTTATAACTTTTATCCAAAATTTTATTTAATTTCTTTCTTTCTTGTGTCCAACTCATGTCTGTCACTGAAATTTGAAAGACTGAGTAATGGCATCTATGATGACTTTTTTTTTCTAAAATCAATCGAAGTTGTACTTTAATGTGATTATGAGTTGCAAAAGGACAGGGTGGTCCAGTGCAAAGGCTATTGTCAATGCACTTTGGTTTTTCTATATTGTTAATTCTAGGGTTTGCCATTTCCGGTATCGGACCCATCTCAGAGATTTGTTGGTATGGTACATATCGGTCTATACCGGTGTACCAATACATGATATGCCGGGGCGTGCTGATAGGGACTCGGGCAAGCCATGTCTCGGTAGCGAGTCGAACCGGTATGTACCACCCATACCATACCTACTTGGGTGGTACAACAAACCTTGGTTAATTCTTGGTTTGAAAATGTCCTGTTGTTGTCTTGTGAAATTCTCGATGAAGTTTCTGGCTACACTCTCATTTTCTTCACAATTTTTTTGATTCTTTAATTCGTTTTATAGATAAAATGGTGTCCTGCCCCTGGTTGTGAGTTTGCTGTAGAGTTTGTTATTGGCAGTGGAAGTTATGATGTTTGCTGCAGCTGCTCATATAGCTTTTGCTGGAATGTAAGTATACCTTTGGCAACACATTATAAATCTTATTAGAAGTATGCTTACATCTCTCCTTATTCTGAGCTGTTAAAATAAAAATTGCAGTGTGCCGAGGAAGCTCACCGGCCAGTTGACTGTGCCACTGTAGCAAAGTGGATTTTGAAGAACAGTGCTGAATCTGAAAATATGAATTGGTACTGTATATAATAGATAAATGTCCTTTTTATCTGTTGCCTTCACTGCTGTTCCTACAATATCAGTTATGATATTTGTGTTACGTTCAATAATACATTTCACTCTCTTCAATTCTAATTTTAGTCTGATTTGATGATACATCTTGCAAAGTTGATTCCTTCATTATATTTAAATTCCTGTAGTTAACTATATGTTAACGGATATTCTTTGCTTTGGTGCATGACCGTTGTACCATTATATTATCATGTATTAAGTGCATGCTGCACCTGGTCAGCTGGTGTCATGCTGTGTTGGTCATGTGCCCAACCACATAGCAAGGTGTTCTTGCGACAAATGACAGGCATGTTGAAAGCCTTTATTTGTCCTATTTATGCTCAACTTTATTTGCAAGCGCTACCTTGAACATCCTATCCTGGTTATTCAGTCATTATTATAGCCTAAAGGATTGCAGATTCCTCTCTTGAGGGGGGCACTTTGATAATAAAAGACAACTTATTTTTTAAAGCATGAAGTATATGCTTTAAGAGATCATAGTGCACCTTAGGGTGCTTCCACTCAGAGTTAGTTGGAGGCCTGAATTGCAGTTCCACTAGAAACAACTATAGGATATTTTTAGAAATGAACCTTGATTCAGAGAGGCCACAATTTTGTACTTCCACAGAGCACCTTTCCGACTTTGGCAGGTGGCATGGAGGTTAAGATCCGGATATCGGAGAAGCTGCTTAATGTATTAATGTCCTTGGTATGTTTCATCAGTCCAATGGAGCTTGGTTTATTTTGGTACAACCCATTTCAATTGACAAGATCCAATTGATGCAGCATTCTTGGACCTATCTTAACAGTGAACGAACTGTTTCCAACTGACTGAGTTAATTCCAAGCCAAGCATACAAAATTTAGTTAAATCAAGTTCCACTGAGAGAAACACCTCTCAGAAACTACCAGCTATTTGAAGTGATTTGTGATGAATTATGGTTTTACATCATCTCCTCCCTAATCTAAGCAATCTGCTGAAAGAAAGGCAGTAGTTGTTCCTTGTCCCTGAAGGAAGGGGAGTAAAATAGAGCTGGACAAGAGACGTGCAATAGGAAATTGTAATGATATGTAGAGCATTGCATTTAAGCTTCTGGCAACTATGATAATCTGAATAATTAAGCCTTTTTAATATTATGCTTCTTTGCATACCCATTTTATTGTTGAAAGTTCTATGTCCTGTTTGGTTTCATTTGATTCTTCATCAATAGCTTTAGTTCTGCAACTTTTTAGCTTCAGAATCCTGATGTTAGTTCACCCCTAATGCTGAAGCTTGCATTTACTTCTACAAGTTCAGTTTTCAAAACAGGTATTGTTATGACATTGTGGGAACTTGTCTTGTCTTCACCTCTTTGAAAGTTCTAAAACCTGAATTTTATGATCTTTAATAAATTGTAAAGGGTCCAACTGGTGGGTTATCTTCTCTGTTCTTTTGAAAATGGAAGGAAAGGAATACCTTTCCTTCCATTTTCTCCTGGATTTGTGTAATGTGTGTGTGAATACAAACTGTTTGTATGTGCTCTCTCCTTTAATCTTTTATTCTATTTTCAATATTGACATACAGCTTACTGTTAATTACTTCATATAAGATGAGATGAACAAGATAGTTATCAAAGATTACATTAAATGCCACTGATAAGTAACTAAGAAGTGTTGGCTTGTGAAAAATCTTGTTTTAGTTTATGTTTTAACTTTTCAGTCAACATGTGTTTAACATCTCTGTTGTTTATGAACCCCAGCAGGTCTCTCATTTTAATCTTTGACCTTATCCATATACTTTATTCCAGTTATCATTTCCCAATGGGCTTTGTGATTCAATTACATAAAAGCGATGACACTCTAATTATTGCATTTTTTTTGTGCTAATCATATTCTTTGATAATATATCAGGATTTTAGCGAACTCGAAGCCTTGTCCAAAGTGCAAACGTCCAATTGAGAAAAACCAGGGATGCATGCATATAACATGCACACCTCCTTGTAAATTTGAATTTTGCTGGTAATAGATCTTCACTTTATAAGTACTTTAGAGGCTTCTTTTGTGAATTCTGCAGCTTATATGTTCCTTGATTGTTGTTGTAGGTTATGTCTGGGACCATGGTCAGAACATGGTGAGAGGACTGGTGGTTTCTATGCTTGTAATCGCTACGAATCAGCAAAACAGGAAGGGGCGGTATGATTAGCAATTTTCTCATTCTACGGAATGATTAGAATTGGACTATATGAATTCTCAATTCTCACACATGCATCCTCGTCAATTTATAAATACTTGCAGTATGATGAATCTGAAAGGAGGAGAGAAATGGCTAAAAATTCTCTTGAGAGATACACACATTATTATGAACGATGGGCTACGAATCAATCAGTATGTAAATTTAGTTCATTCTTCCTTCCCATCTGTAGTTTAAATTTGTTTTCTTTGTCCAAGGAATCTATAAATCTATGATACCATGATGATTTATAATTTGATTTTGGGACTATTTTGCCTATAAGTGGCTGAATCTAGAAAGCCACATCCTGAAAGTGGCACATGAAGCATGACATTAGTTTACCATTCAAATGATAAAGAAAACATTACATTTTAATCATTTTGAACTCTCTGCTTGTTGATGTTCAGGAAACCAGCGGATCATTTGTAGATAGATAATTTTTGGCAAACTGATGATGATCATACCAATAGTTAGATCACTGCCCGGCTGTTGGGCTCCTAGTTGGTCACTCAGTAGTCTTTAAAGGGTTCAATGTTAAACTATTTACTTGGTAGTGGCTGAAAGTGAATTGAGCGTCGACCAGTCATCAATGGCTAGCTGGTAACATGGTTGGCAATCATCAATGTCATACATTTATGGTTTTCTACCTGCTTACATTTAGACATTACTGGCATTGGTTCTGTTATAATGTTAATATGTGATGTTGTTCTTCATATGCCTTTATTTAACTTGACAAAGGTGCAAGAAACATGTTTCAAGCTTCAAAGAATGTTTTACTGTATATGTTTCTTAAATGAAGTTCTGATTTGCATATTATGTCTTTTGTTATTGTTCAATTATAAGATGTTTTTGTAGTGTATTAGCAATGTCATCATGTACTGGCTGAACTTTGTGATGTATCATTTACTTAATATGATAAATTTACTTCAGAATCCATTGCAGTAACTAAGAGTATTACTTGGCTATGACACGTTGTTCCTTTTTTGCTGAATGTTTTTGCAATGGATTGAATTGGTTTGACTTTATTTTCTCCTGTGTTCCAGATGATTCCATATCTTGTTATTGATGGTATCACATAATGAATTCATTGAATGTGGATTTAGTTCAAGAAATCCAGAAGATTACATGCCTTCCAAAATGTTTCTGTGGTTTTGTAGTCAATCATTAAATCTCTCTTCAAATGGACCTTTGTTTTTTCAGCTTGATGAAGTTTGATTAACTAATCCCCTTGTACTAGTCCAAGGCCTGAAGTTATTAAAAGCAACTCGAGTTGGGATTATTGCCTGGAAAAATTTTACACTATTGCTAGAATTTGTTTCTGACTATCTGCATTCTTGATATATGATCGATCATTGGCAACACAACTTCTTGCCTTGATCCATGTCTTTTGGGGAAGTTTAAATCTTGGTTTTGCTTTAAGCAATGAAGGACTTAATGAAACATCACATTGTAGTTGTATTGCTAGTGTTTGGATATTGTGTATATAAGCCTCCAATTTAGGAAGCTTATTATTGAGATAAAAAATGGGATAGCGTTCTTATTTATCTTCTGGTTTGGCTTTTTTTGCATGTCATTGCAACTCTTCATGGTAATGGTATTTTGTGTATAGTTCATCTCCTTTGCTTTTCTCCCTAAGGATTGGTACCAGTTTCTTCTTCTTGTTATTTTTCTTTGAACTTATGATTGTAGTAATTTTGTCTCTTTGTTCTTAATAAAGCATAACTTTATGACCTATTTGACAGAATACATTTTGTTGCACTGACTACCAAATAGGTGCATCCTTGTTCCCTTGTGTTAGTTTATGCATAATTTTTTGTCCACTCTGCTAGTTACATAGGCTGTCCCTTTAGAAAATTGAATTATCTAGATTGGACTTTACATTATGTTTTATAACCTGCAGTCAAGGCAGAAGGCACTTGCAGATCTACACAGCATGCAAACTGAAAAGGTACGGAGCTGTTTCGAGCACTTATATGTCATGTCAACTGTGGTATTGGTAGACTTGTATGCTTCTAACAATAATAACTGACCTTGTCTGTATGAAGCTGACCTCAGATCATCTTTTTTCATTTAAGTACACATTCAAAAAAGGCATCACATATCAACTGAATAAGAATGCCAAAGCCACCATCTCCAAGATGGCCCTTAATAAATATAAAACAATCAGTTATAATACATTATAAGAAGTGCACCCAGTGGTTACTTGTTTCAATTGTGCAGCTTGAGAAGCTAAGTGACACACAAAGCCAACCTGAATCCCAGCTCAAGTTCATAATTGAAGCCTGGTTACAGGTCAGCTTTATGCTAGAAACATGATGTAACTCTAAATGACAGGATGTGATTCACCTTCCTTTTCCTGATATATTTTTCGTTTCATTATACAGATAGTGGAGTGTAGGCGAGTATTGAAGTGGACATATGCCTATGGTTATTACCTGCCAGAACATGAACATGCCAAGAGACAGTTCTTTGAATATTTGCAAGGTTCGTACTCGCTTCTTTATGTAGCTGTCAAATATATGCTTTTTACTATTAATATTATTTTGAATCATTTTTCATTACTAAGAATCATCTTTAATCATTTTTCAGGTGAGGCTGAGTCTGGTTTAGAACGCCTTCATCAGTGTGCAGAAAAGGAACTCCAAGTTTACCTTGATGCAGAAGGTCCTATGACAGACTTTAATGACTTCCGTACAAAGTTAGCTGGTCTGACCAGGTAGCTTCATCTCACATTTTACTTGCTAAGATATAGGGAATTAAGAGATTTAAAAAAGCTACATAGGTGGACCAAGTCATCCATGAAAATTTTTATGGTTCCACATCTAGAGGCCCAACACTCGGGTCTGTGTGAGGATGCCATCACCGTAATTCATTCCACTTAAATATTGGTCTTCTTAGGATTTATATCCACTGCCCAGCTAGGTTATTTGTATAGTATGGCGAGGTTAATAGGAAAAGGACCTTCTCTTTGTCTTAGACTGATTTTTAGTCTGTTATTTTGGCTTTTCTTTATTTGTTTCAAAAGCCTCTGATTAGGCTTGTGGGTTAGTTGTCATTGAGGCTACCAAATTTTTATGGATAAAAATTTTAGCTATGAAGTAGAAGTCAAATCAGACTGGCATCATGGTGAGAGAATAACAACATTGACTTTTTGCTTGAGGCAGTCTAGTAGGATGGTTATAGTTTACTTTGTTTTACTGTCAAGTGTAAATAGTTATATTGATTGTGTATAAAGTTCACCAGGGAATTTTCCAGGTGTTAGTATCCATGAAATAGAGATCTCTAGTCTAGTGGTGCCATTGTGTTTTTAATCTGTGCCCTGTTTTAGTAAGCAGGGGAGATCTAAGAAAGCATAGGTTCTGATTATAAGAGAGCATATCTGTTATGTGTTTACTGTCCATTGAAGCTGTATCAAGTTCTAGTTGATTTGCAAAGGGTTTGATGATGACTCCAATTTTCAGTTAGGTTTGTGTCTTTGGCTTTTGGGCTACAGGGGTTTTTGGCACCTAATTACCTTTTATCCTTTTTTTTTTTTTTCTGACTTATGGATATTTGTGATTATATCAACCGATTGGTGGTGCATTTAGCCCTGGATATCAACAGTGCTAAACGCACCACCAATCTGATATACTATATTTTCTCTGACTTATAATTTATTTCCATAGCAGAGATGCAACATAAGTCTGTATTGGTGGTGCATTTAGCACTTATTAACTGTTGCTTTAATTTTAAGCTATAGAGGTATTTCTCTCGGTAATTTCATATTGATAAGAAAGTTATCTTCTTGGTTTTGGCATGCAAGCTTGATAAATTCTTCACTTTCAACGGTGTTAATTATACAAGTTGCGTGCACTTAACCTTGTTGAATACATATATAAATTTTTTGCTCTTGGTTACTCCGCTAGAAATTATGCTTAATAACTTATCATGAAACTGACTAATTCAAGTGCTAGACCAGTTTGGGAATCATAGTTATAGTATGACTAGTACATTTAGCTTGGAATGTTCTCATTTGGTCACTTTCATGTATATTTTCTCTGCTGTGCCCGGTACACTGGTCGCTTGCAATATACTGCTTGGTTGTCTGGAATACATAACATTTAACTACTTTTGTTTCATGTTCTACTTTATAGCATTTTGAACTTATAGTTTTCTCTCTGATATATTAGATATGGAAGTTTCAATGTGAGTTATTGAGGTAGTTATTTGACTAAAGTGGAAGGCACCAAACATATAAGGGAACATTTTTGACTCCTTAAACATCATGGTTTCATTTTATTCATGATACCTAGCCACCTTTTCTTCTCTGTATCTACTGAATACTAGCATTTATTGTTGAGAAATCGATACATTTAACTATAATGATTTTGACATTATTTTCATTGATATATGTGTTTGTCCTACATCAGTGTGACTAAGAACTATTTTGAGAATCTTGTTCGAGCCCTGGAGACTGGGTTGAAAGATGTCGGCACTTCCAATAACCAGGCAACGTGCAGCAAGATTTCAAGCTCCAAGAGCTTGGGCAGCAAATCCAAAAGTGGGAAGATCAAAGCAGTAGCCGGGAGCAGCTCCGGATCCGGTGCTCCTAGCCGCAGCCTCGACGACAGCAATCTCTGGTCCTGCGACCGCTGCACCTACGCCAACCCCAGGTCTACTACCACATGCCAGATGTGTGAGCATCACAGGTAGTGGTCCACCGGTGGTAGATATTCCTCCAGTTTGGGCATCACTTGTGTGTAAAGTTTGCCCTTGAACCTGTTTCGATGGCCTGTGATGCTAGAACCCATTCCTGTGATGCTGGCTGGCTAGAAGGGGGTATTTATTCACCGTAGGTTCCAACTTGCCATTTGAAGGAGGGCAATAGCAGACTGAGACAAGAAAAAGATACAGAAAATCTTGATTGCTGCTGCTGCTGCTGCTGCTGAAGCTGCTTCATGTCATGTAGTATTCTGCTTGTTTGTTGTCGTCAAGTTGACATTGTTCGATGTTTGTATATATTTTTGTACTCGTATATGCTCAATTCAAGCATAGTTCAGAATGTAGAAGTGCTTGTTATTGTTGTAGCACTCTAATGCTCCGTGACAGTATCATGGTCAGTGTCAAAGGTAGTAGTAAGCTATGTAAAGTAGGATCAAACTACATGGCAAGCCTAGTCCATACAATACACATCTGTCTCACGTGTTCCCCTTCTTGTCACACAATTCTTGTATTGAGAGTTCTAAAGGATGATCTGAGAAATATGAGATAGGCATCTAACCATCAATCGATGATTATTTACTTATAATATCCACTATCGTCATAGAATTTGTCTTGTTGTAAACTCGACGATGACCATCCTCATATAGTTTTTGCCTCGTAATAATTGTTTCACTTTTGAAAGTACCTAAACCCAAAAAATAAAAATAAAAGCATCATAATTTAATTTAATCCAACTTAGAGTTGGTTTTTCGATAGATTCAGTTGGCTTCATGATAGTATCAATGTACAAGATCATTTTGAAAAATAAATCAAAAATAGAAGATATTAAATTATTAAAAATGGCTCGTATGTAAGCATCAGAAAGAATGGTAGTAGAAGAATTAGAACTAACAAATTTCATAAAACCAGGTCTAAGTTTTCCAAAGCCTTAAGAAAAAGCCTCCAAGTCCAATTGTATTTGCCATGCATAGATAAATTCCAATGATCAATGTGACCATACTTAGCCTATACTATACTATCCCAAATAGAATCAACATCACTAAAACATATAAAACACGTTTAGCATGTAAAGCAAATTTGGTTAAATAAAGTTTGTGTACACCCAAACCACGTATAGCTTTTTGGGGATAACATATAAAGACCATGAGAGCGGTCAGCTTTATGCTAAAGAAACTGTGCAATTAATACCTTCAAAAATCGAATCAAACATCCAACAAGCACTTAAAGTATGCAAAGGAAGCAAATTGAGCACAGAGTTCACAAGAGTAATGAGTAGAATGCTAGCTTTCCAAGAGCTTAATCTATTTTTAATATTTTGAGTAGAACGCTTAAGTACCCGATTAAGAATCTGACAAGGAGCAATGAAGGATCCCTCGAAAAGAAATTTATCTTCCTTGATACTAAAAAAATTATAAATATCTCTTTTAGTATCTTGACAAGTTGTTTTGAGAAAAAAAAATCTTAGATTTTCGAAGATTAACTTTTAAACTAGAAATGTTCTTATAAGTTTTAAAACCTTAGAACACAAGACTTACAATTAGCTCGAAAGCATAGAATCATATCATTAGCATAAAACAAAATTGATAAAATTCTAAAAAGCATGTTTAGAACAAAATGGTCTAATGTGATTCTAAGCACATTCATTTTTCAAGATAAAAGTAAGTAATTGAGTGACCAAAATGAAAAGATAAGATAACAACAGATGATATACCATTAATAAGGTAGGAAAAAATAGGAGAGGCAATACAATTGTCAATTCAATTCACGAATACATCCGATGTGAATAAAATAAAATAGAAGCCTAAGAAATTTTATCAAAAGCTTTTTCAATGTCGATCTTTATGAAAACATAAGGATTTTTACGTTTAGAATCAAATAAAAAGTGTAGAATTTTTTTGCATAAGTAAAATATTATCATGAATATTACAACCTAAAATAAAAGTAGATTGTTCCTTACAAATAAGACGAGGCATAAAATATTTTATGCAATTAGCTAACACATTAGTTAGTTTACATTGCGAAAAGAAATTGGGCTGAAATCCTTAACCTTAATAGAATTTTTATTGGAGACTAGCAAGATTGTGAAAAGAGTTAAAAGCTTATAACATGAAAACTTTAAGATTGTGAAAAGAGTTAAAAGGTTATAACATGAATGGCCCAAGACTCTTACCATGACCAAGAGAATAAACATCTTCAAAAAGATCTCTTTGATTGTGAAATGTAAAATGAGTTGATTGCTCTCTCGAATAGAGATACCTCAACCAATAGGAATAGGCCAAGACAAGGGGGTAATTGGTTGTGATGGCTTAGAGTTCCAAACTTAAGAATAAAAAGTAATGAACTCATCAGTGATAAGATTATGATCTTGAACATAATTATCATTAATCCAAGATGGGTGACATGATTAGAGCGATGACGTTGACTAATAAGATGATGGTAGTATTTGGTATCGAGGTCACCCTCACTGATCCATTTGGTTTTTGATTTAGTTCATCATTTGACATTTATTTGTCTAATAAGAGCCTAAGTTTTATTACGAAGGCATATAAGATCAGTGAACTCAGAATCATTAAGTCCTCTCAACTAATTTTCGGATTCTAACACAAAAATATTATGTTGAACATGAGCTAAAGAATCCTGTGGTTATTTCAATAAAAAAAAATAAAGGATGAAGATTGAGTAGGTTATTGGAGAAGGTATGAAGAGGAGCACTATCACTATGAACAATATCTATAACTTCACTATATTCAATATCTATAACTTCACTATAACAATATCTATAATTTCACTATATAAAAACTAACGAGGAATAAAAAAGAAGCATCCAACAATGATTAGCAAGAGCACGATCCAACCTAATCTAAATTTTAACTGGCCCTATATGATTATTATACCACGTGCATTTGGGATAAAAAAAAATAAAAGATGAACCATGTCAACAAATGAACGAAATCCTCAAACGAACACAAAAATTAAAACCTTTACATTTATCTCCATTCGAGATAATATAGTTAAGATCACCAATAAGAAACCATAAAATCTCAATTATGTCAAGCGTAAGAAATATTCACATAACTAGTTATGACTAATAAGATGATGGCTTTTGATTTAGTTCATCATTTGACATTTATTTGTCTAATAAAAGCCTAAGCTTTATTACGAAGGTATATAAGATCAGTGAACTCAGAATCATTAAGTCCTCCCAAATAATTTTTGGATTCTAACACAGAAATATTATGTTGAACACGAGATAAAGAATCCTATGTTTATTCCAATAAAAAAAGTAAAAGATGAAGATTGCGTAGGTTATTAGAGAAGGTATGAAGAGGAGCACTACCACTACGAACTGTAGGGAAATCTAGGGGACGACATCACATGTGCAGCGGAAGAACAGAAAATAAAATCTTCAATTTTCTAGTGTACATGTCAACATTGACTAGTTACGAAGAACACAAAAATTAAAACTTTTACATTTATCTCCATTTGAGATAATATAATTAAGATCACCGATAAGATACCATAAAATCTCAATTATGTCAAGCATAAAAAATATTCACATAACTAGTTACCAAAGAAATAAGGATGTATTAACATACATAGCCATAATCAACCAACGAGATTAACTTGATTCAATATTGATATATAAGAGAATCGCTATAATCTGTCTTATAATCCTAAAAGATGTAGAATCACTAACTTATATAATATTGTTCATATTATATTCATCACTGTATCAAGATCCAAGAGAAACTAGAATTTTCATGTATAT
>LVTN01000166.1:124012-183933 GCA_001649415.1 Musa itinerans
AGAAAAGAGAAAAAAAATTTTTTTTATATATATATATATATATATATATATATATATATATATATATATCCCTAAGCTGTAATATATTAAGAAAATTAAAGATCTTAAAACACAAAACATATATTTATGTGACCTATTTTACTTTTAAAGGTAGCCAATTTTAGTAAGAAGAAATTAATAAGATAGTAAAATACATAACATATATTTTAAATTTTTTTAAACGAAAATGAGTAAAATATATACTTTTTAACCATAAGTTAGAAGGTTGAAAAAGTGATGAGATGTCACTTGCAATGGAGTGCTACCCTTCGATACAAAAGTGTGTCTCAAGTAAAAGAGACTTGATAACCAAAACTATGCTTTGTTGAAAAGGTGAAGGGTGAGACATCACTTGAAATGGAGTACTATTTGGTAGAACATAGAAACACCAATGGAAAGGTGGAAGCAAGAGAAGCTTTTGGTCGATCGTATGGACACCCAACACAAATGTTTGCAAGCCATCAACTGCAAGAAAAGATCTCATCATTTGTAACCATGTAAGATCATAAACAAGTGCTGACACATGTCTGTCAGCAGCTCCTCCAGTGAACTCAAACATCAACTTTGCAACAATTGCTGCAGAGGATCCATCTCTAGATTTTCCATATCTGAAGAGGAATCCAAGAGAA
Source organism: Musa itinerans (assembly GCA_001649415.1). Taxonomy (NCBI): domain Eukaryota; kingdom Viridiplantae; phylum Streptophyta; class Magnoliopsida; order Zingiberales; family Musaceae; genus Musa; species Musa itinerans. The sequence continues at coordinate 124,681 of LVTN01000166.1, forward strand.
CCAAACCTGACCATGACATCCTCTCTCTCTCTCTCTCTCTCTCTCTCTTGCCTGCTTGCAATTATTTTGGCTAAAAATCTCTTTGTATACACCACCACCACCACTCCCACTCCAAGCCAAAGTCAATAGTGTTTCTTCTCCTCTCCAAAGCCTCCTGCCTCTCTTTCTTCTGAGCTTCCAGATCTAGCATGCAGGCCTTCCAGACCTACTCCCCCTCTGAGATCTCACTCCACACCACTAAGAAAGACTGCTGGTTGTCCATCCATGGCAAGGTGCAAAACTTCTTCTGTTTTCTTCTCTAGCTCATATTAACTTTTGGCTGCTTGTTTTGGAGGATCAAGCATTTCTGTTTCTTTTGTTTCTTATGGTTATGCATGCTTTTGTGCTTCGATTTCATTCTGACTTAGGTTTATGATGTGACCACCTTCTTGGAGGATCATCCTGGAGGGGAGGATGTTATCCTTCATGCATCAGGTGCTTCTATTGCTCCATATCCCCATTTTTTCTTTTTCTCTTTAATGTTCCTCTTATTTATAGTTTCTTCTATTGATCTTTTTGTGTTCCTACTCTAATTAGAAGATCTCTTCACTCTGGCTAGCAGACTCATGTTTTCCCCTGCTACTTAGCTTTGATATGCAGTGTTGTTGCAGCTTGCAGTTTGATAGGGAAAACTGCCTGGTATTCTTTTTTCTTCAATCTGGTACCCATTGATATATCCTGTCTTTTTATTAGGAGTAGGTCTTGCCAATTGAAAGAACTGCAGATCTGGAAATGAACAAGTAATGCCGGGATCTTGAGTAGAAACAATTGATGTTTTATATCTATCATGAGGCACATTCTTTTATTTGGAAGGAAAGAGAAGCTTCATTGAGCAACAGCTACCATGTTACAGTGATTACCAGAGAAAACCTGATCTGAATGGACTGTGGTTGTGTAGGAATAGAGCTATTATGGCCCTTAAAATCACCTCTTAATCATGATCTATGGCCTGTAAAACTGTCTATCTTCTGAAAATTTGGTGAGAGCAGCTGCTGTGTCTGAAGTCTTTGCCCCTGCCGACGGTGTGACTTTGATCTCCGGCTACATTACTATAGAAAAGCCATGGCCAGTGTGCCCAAACGCAAAACAGATCAGTGGTGGGTTCTCGTACTCAACACTTGAGAGAATTGCAACCTGCCGACGGTGTGACTCTGATCTCCGGCTACATTACTATAGAAAATCCATGGCCAGTGTGCCCAAACCCAAAACAGATCAGTGGTGGGTTCTCGTACTCAACACTCGAAAGAATTGGCCATTTACTCCTTGCACCCAAGCATCCTAGGAGGTAGGCTCATCAAATATTATCTCGATTCGAGCGCTGGCTACGTGGTCATGATGCTTCTGAAGTCTCTGATTTTAAGAGGATTGAGAAGCAAATTTCAACTTCTGATACATTCTAAGGTCATTTCTTCCTTCTCAGGATGAAAGTTTGGCTACCATGTAGTATGCAGCATAGACCCCATAATAGCCTTTTCAAGATTGAATTAGATAAGAAATGCACCCACATGTCCAATATTAGTAAAAGTAACTTGTTAATCAATGAAACCATGTCGATATATTTGTATATAATAGAAATTTGATTGGAAAATTTTGTCATGGTGTTCTTGAATTGTTTGCTTCTTTGATGTGGAATATGCTTTGACTCTTTATATTGATCCAAAGCTTCTGGAGATGCTACCCAAGCATTTGATGATGTGGGTCACAGCTCCACTGCCACTAGCATGATGGAGAGCTATGTGATCGGCACTGTCGAGGATTATGTTTCCGGCATCAAACCAACCAGCAGACACTGGCTGCCGAAGCAGGAGCAGCCACCCCCTTCCTACAGCTTCACGGACTACCTCCTTCCACTGCTGGTCCTTGGCATCGCCTTTGCAGCTTGGTATTACCTCACCTTCTATTCAAAGGCCAAAGCCTGATCAACACGCAAAAGCTCTTCTTGTTGTTGAGAATAATTGAGAGCCATGTGGAGTAAGGGGGTGCTTAGTGATGATGCATACTTTTTGTAAGAGTGAGGAAGAGTGCTATAATTCCTACTGGTTCACAAACCACCCAAATGTTCTGTTTCTGAGAAACTATTTGAAGAATTGCATGATTAAGAACCGATCGAGCTGATTTAATAATCTGGACAAGCTTATTAAAAAATATCATCCTTGGTACTTCATTTTGTCAGAAGTTCTGATTACAGTGAACATTAGCCTATCTTACAAAATGTCCATGAAGCCTGCTGATGTTTGAGGTATAGTCAAATGATTTAAACATGCTGAAAGCTATTGTTAGAGCTTAGAAGAGTGCTTTATGGTGGTAAAACTTGCAGATCTTTCACTAGATTTCATTAATGGATGGTTTCTCTCCTGTTGAGTCTGTTCAAGTATTTAATGATGGTGCCATTTTCATTAGATCTTTGGGTCAGTGTTGTGAAAAGTTAAAAGACACATTCAAACTGGAATATCTCCATATCTAGTCATCATGATAGCCATATCCAGTAAGTTTAAGCTAGATTGTTGACTGCATCATAATGACATTGTATTCTATCTTGTATGGTCAACAGGCACACACAGGAGGAGCATTGAGTTATTTACCATGCTGAGTGAACTCTCATGCTTTTTTAGATCAGACTGTTTCTTTGTAAATTGTGACCAAATATATCCAATATTATTTGTAGAATTGTGATAACTTAACCTTCTTCACCTCCCAGTCTTTCTTTATAAAACTCTCTGTAGTCTTTTTTTTTTTACTTAAAAAGTTTTACCGTAACCATCTTCGAAGGGAAAAGGTAAATAAAAAGAACTCAATCAAACAATAATCTTACTATTATTTATAAATCTTTTGATTAGAAATAGCTTATGGGGTCTCTAAACAAGTTTATAATGGAGGGAGGATCCAACTGTTGCTTAGAACAAGTCAAAAAAGCATGTAGGGAAAGAGTCTATTGGATGTTGTGTTTGTCAACTACTGTCTCCATCCTTGTAGTTGAACTAATCCAATGGCTGACTAATTCTAGCTTTTTTATCTTTGTTTTCCTTTTGGAAAAGAGTTTGTGGTAGTTATACATCATTGTCATATGAATAATGTCACATTGTTGCTTCCAAATGGACATATAAATCCTAGAAACAAAAGTAGTTCCTTAGACCACTGAATCAACAAGCATCATCCAAATTAAATCAGTAATTGTCATGGTGGCAGACATCTGACAATCACCACAACCAGTAGAAATTCTGACTAACCAGAAATTATGGAAAAGAGTGACTTTGGTTTTTTATTTGCTCTTCAACTCCGCGATTAATGTGAGACTAAATATGAAATATAATAGAATGAAGGGTTTAGTATGCACAACCAACCAGATCTCTTTCTCAATCAAAGAAATGTTCAATCAAATTATTTGTAGAATGTTGAATCAGTATAACATAGCTTTCTTTCTCAAACAAGAAAATGTTCAATCAAATTATTTGTAGAATGTTGAATCAGTATAACATTGCTTCCCCTTTTTTTTTCTGAGTTAATTGTATGCTGAACAAGCTAATTATCAATGAAACAATGATAAATTTATGGTTCTACTTGTTTGGACAGATATGAAATAGAACCTAAAAATGCAAAACCATAAGTAAATATAAAAAGCAGATGTTGACCCAAACATGTTCAAAAGCGACTACCCACCCACTCGCACTGACGACTCCACCTGCAAATCCAATCCGATCCACCTACTAATCTTTGGACCATTTCAAACCCACTATTTCTTCTTTTCAAACAAAAATAGAAATTAATTACCTACTGCACCAATTATAAATATTAAAAAATATATATTTATATTTATTTATTCTAACGTTATCGATTTTATTAACGAAAACATTAGCCTTGATCTCATCCTTCTCCATGCAAGGATGGAGGGACTGCTTCCTTTGATCTACCGAACCATCAAGAGAAAGAAGAGCAGGCGTTACTACAGGTGCCTCTCATCAGGTGATGCAGCAGCAGCGTTCGGCGTCGCTGAGTCGGGCTCCGACGGCAGCACGTGCATGATACCGCCGCCGGAGACCCACAAGGCAGCGGTTGAGATGGCTCAGCTTGACACTGACAAGCGCACGTCGACGACTGTCCCCGTCCCATCGGAGAAGCTCTGGGGCTCCGACCAAGGGCGCAGCCATGGCCACCATCGTAGGTACGCTTCGCTGCAGGAGTTCTCACATGTCTCGTTCATGGAAACGCCACCTCCGTCGACCACGTTCTCCAGGGCGAGGAGCCATCGCGTGCTGGCTTGCATCAGTGGAGGATGAGAACTTGGAAATCAGATATCACATGTAGAGAGAGCTCTCCTCAACGAACGAAGTGGCACAAGGGATGATGTTTTCTTACCTCGTGACCAAGTAAATCTGATGTAGGCACATCTGCAATCTTTGAGAATTCAAAACTATGTGCAGTTTGATGTTGCTAACAAGCTTAGTTCTTCAAATTACCAAAGTCCAATTTGGTTTTGTAGCATGATTTTTGCAAGTTTATGTCAGATGAGAGGTATTAGAGTTCTTTGGTTCAATCATGAGAGTTGGAAGTTAATGCTCAAATATTCGTATCCTATACTTTCTAGTTTGTCAAAGCTTCCAAAATTTCTTGCAAAAAATTAAGACAGGTTTCTAAACTTCTATAAATCTCAGTGTAATTGAATGATCCTACTGGTAAAGTTATAACTAATTAAGATTCATCGAGTTTACGATTTCAAATAACTAAACTAGCATTTACTTTATAGATTCAAATTTTTTATTCAAGATTGTGAATATTAGGGTAGAAAAATTCTTTGCAATAACAAAAAAGAATCACCTCCACAACACTAAACTAGCATTTAATTGTACTCCTTAAATGCTTCTTCCATACTTCCAAGAAACTCGGACGAAAACAAAAATCGACATAAAAATTCTTTGCAAATAACCATTTAAAACTCAGGTCACAGAAAACACTACCTCCACAACACTGGTAATCAATAATCCATGAACAGAAACCGCAGCATTCTAGAAACAGCAATGTTGGCCACCTTGATGCTGCATCCATGGACAAAAACAAAAGATCAAGTTAGGGATTAGATGAAATGTGTCAGCCAGTCAAAGGGATAAGCACAAGTTTCCACTGAGTAAGGTGGGCAAACACTTTGAGACAATAACAAGACTAATCTTCTGGCCACCGAGATTCATAGTTGGTCAACCTATTGTACCTGACTGGTGGTCACAAGCTAGTAGGTTGAAGAAATCATGATCACTTAGTCTATTCCATTAGTGTAAATAGGCAGTCCGGTTATGTATCTGGTAGCCATTTCCATGGTAATTGGTATGTGTAGGGTTGGCAGTGTATGTAGCAGAGCCCGTGAGCGTCGGACGATGACAATGTATGTGTGCTCGGTAGAAGCTTTGTCAGGCATGCTGGTGATACGAGGAACGTAGATGCAGCCACTGGCATGGGTTCTCTTGGATTGTGGCTTTGCAGCTTCGGCAGCCCTCTTCTTGTCAGCTTTTGATTTCTCAAGCTGAACAATACGCTTTTGCAGTGGATCAATGGGGTATTGCTCCTCGATGCACTTGATGACAACTTTAAGAGCAGATAGTTCATTCATTTCAGTCTGCACTAGAAATGTTGCCAACAAAGTTTATACATTTGTTGTGATACAAAAGTTTAGTTTGAAGTTAGATAACAGGAATAACAAAATTGGAGAAGCAAGCGTTACAAGTTATCAAGTAAAACATAAGATTTTGCAGTCTGATAAAACACTAGGTCCTACTGATCATAGTGTATCCATGATGCATGTTTCCCATTTTTGGTTTTCCATTTTGACAAATATGGATGGCCACAAGAATGCTCAACTCCTTCAAATGTAGATAACTACAATAAATTTCTTAAGTCAATACTTGAAACTAATGAATTTACATAATATCCAAGCAAGAACCCAGTTGCTGTTTGTACTCAATTGAACTGACGATATTGCATTGAACCATCGATCAGATAACCCGATGCCAAAACAACAATGGCTCCTTACAATGACCAGTGAGGATTCAAGCAGGGAGATGTATCTGATAGATACCTTAAACGAGTTTCTTTTGGTCAAGGGGTCAATTAAATCCAAAGAAAGAGATATATAATCTCATGTCACACCATACAGATACAGTCTACCATGATGATAATTAAGAGTATACACTCTATTCAAGAGTATGGCTAGCTGAATCAAATATATTCTTAACAAAAAGGTTTCTTTTCCCTCTTCACAAACTAGCAAAAGGGAACATCCTGGCCACATATGCCCTATATCATTGAGTTCAGAAATCACAAAAAAGAGATTGAAGTTCATTATGGCAAAGCAAATCCTACATCTGTACCACTAACTCGTGTTTTAGCATGAAGACAACTTCGATTGATGGAGATCTGGGTTAACCCAAAGTTGTCAGCACACAGATATTGATAAAACATCGCCACAGATAAAATAACTAAAATCTTTCATAATGAAATTTTTATAAGCTACAGGTTAGAACTCAATAAATAAGCCACCATAACATTTTCTCTGACATCCCATCTTCTGAAAAGTATAATTACCTTAAGAGTAATCTAAAAGCATATGTGATATATGATATCAATTACCATTCTATATATCAAATGCTTCTAGTATGCTCAACTGCTTATCAAATATGACCATGAAGGTTCACTTCAGTTCCAGATTTCCTATTGTAAGAAAAATACTAATTGAATCAAACATGAAAGGTCTGCCATACCGAAACGTACCGCCCGGTATGGGCGGTACATACCGGTCCGACAGATTACCGGTACACGGACCGCCCGGTACCGCTACAGTGTTACAGTATTATACTATAGCACTGCTACAGTGCTACAATGATATACTGTAACACCGCTACAGTATAAAAAAATATAAAATTACTCGGTACATTGTGGTGTACCGCTCGGTACACCCGTACCGTACCATACCGAGCCCGGATCGAAACTCCGGTACGGTACGGAATGACGGACCTTGCATGAAACCATGGATAATGTTTTGATTATAGAGTTGAATCAAACATGAAACCATGGATAATGTTTTGATTATAGACATAAAAAATTATTTCTAGAAAGTTAAAGCTTTCAACTTAATTTTTACCAATATTTTCTGACAAATGATGATAACTGTGAAACAACAGTTATTACGCTATAGTTACCTAAAAATGTAGTCCTGTGAGCATGGAATTGTTAACACTTGTTTTTAAATGTGCTTTAGAAATACAGCCTTATGCAGCACATGGTGTAGTCTAAAACATACATGGATGAACTAACCCGGTTTGTTCCCTCATTAAATCAGTTTAGATGTCTCTATGTTTATCTGCTCCTTAGGCATTCTTGCCCTAGAATTATTGTGGCATATCCAACATGCCAACCAACTGAAGAATTGACACATGTGACCAGGTCAGGCACACTGCCATGCCAACACAAGCATGAGGGTGGGATGAAAATGGCGGCCTACCATATGTACGGGCATCCAAGATGTGTGTGCCAGTATTGCATATATGCATAGAGCATGGGCAATCATTGCAAGGATACAAATATATGTATATAGGTCTCACAAAAACAAGGATTTACTAAATTAAGTTCCAATGCCAACAAACATTTAGAAAGTACCCTACACAGAAATGTTGCAGGCCTCTCACATAAATTCATCTAGCTGCATATGCAAAATATCTCAGCATAAGTACCTTGAATAATGAAAAAATACAAGTGATTAAAATTTAAAGCATGTGCTCAAGGCTATGGTGAATGCAACATTTCCAACTAACATAGTTTGAACTAAAGTTTTTAATTTCGATGTGTACTGCTCGGTATGGGTGATACCAAATTTTTGACCTTGTATCAGGCGATACAGGGCTATACCAGGCGGTAGCGGTCAAAATTTCGACCGTTACCGACTTATATCAGGTTTCAAACTATCAAATTGACTGTTGGAGGCAGTCTAAAGGGTTTTTAAATCCTTTCCTCCCCCCTCTTTCAATTCATTTCACTCTCACACGTTCTTAAATTCTCTCAAACTCATTTTACTCTCACTCTCTTAAACTCTTTCAAGCTCCCCTCAAAGCCTGAAAAAGATATGTGAGACTATTCTTACCTAAATTATATTAGTTTTGTTAAAACTATACTAAATGTATATTTATTTCTAACTTAAAAACTCTATCCTAACTTTTTTTCTATTTTTCAGATATTTTCAGAGGGTTTTATGCTATTTTAGGCGTATCGCTCGGTATGCCCTAGTGAACTGTCAATATGCCGGTACGGACCAAAATTACAATCCCTGGTTTGAATAATTTATAAATGCACAATGTTCGAGAGTGATCGACCCATCTACTTGACAAAAAAAAAATCAGATCTTCAAGATATTTTGCACCATATACGAAAAGAATATTATCATGAATTCCTAGGCAGAAATAGCAACTCGAGACGGTATCATGGTATAAATTTGACCTAATAATAAGCCTATTATATACAGTTCCATAGATCTTAGTTGCATCATCACAGCTAGAAAATTCACCAAATGATTAAAGTGGTCCCCTCACTCCATAATTGATAAGACTTCAAATAGAGCTAATTGGCAGTATTAGGGTAACTCAATAAAAGATAAACGGTAGCCCAATATACGAGCCTCCCACTAATGCAGGATTGAGGAATGTCACCATGGCTAGGTAAACTGATGAATTATTAGATTATAACAAGCTAGCAAAGAAGAAGACCTGTGCACCAGGAGACATGCTTCCAGCTTTGACCTGTGATAGATTTCTTGCCTCCCTCATATATGCTTTAAGCAAAGGCACCGGTGGAAATTGTTCCATAGATTTAAATGCATAAGTGAGATTAATAGCCTCAATTTGCCTCCCACTACTAAGAACTTTGACCAAACCTATGAATCATGGAAAGGCACATTTAGTCTTGAAGAATCAATTAGTACCAAACATAACCAAGACATAAACACAAAGGTGATTGGATACTTCAAGTGATGGTGACAAACACATGCAACAAATCAGGCTTGAAAAGAACAACTTAGTCATCAAATATATGATAATGGGCAAACCCAATGCATGGCTACCCTAGAATATTCATGACATTAAAAAATGTGATTCTCACAAAGTTTCCAAACCTAAAGGATATCATGAATAGAATAGGTGAAATCGAAAGGATTGCTTCAATGGGAATATTTCATGATGAAGGTCATGGCCCCATGTAAAGAATATGTCAGATCTAAACTATTGGATGATGAGACTACTTGTCTTCACAACGTCTATGTATAGGGTGAGTTTCTCACTAAGAAAATGTGAAAAATGTATAAGGATGTGGGAAGTAGGGATAGAAAATTCAACACAAAAGGTGCCACTTTTAAAAACAAGAATTATCAGTCCTAAAAAATGTGAATGCACATTAATATGACCAAACTAACAAAGGACCAACCTGGCATTTTATGTGACAAACCAAGTGCACGACACAAGTCAACAGTTTGACAGTGCCATGTAACAGCTGGAATAAGTTTGCAGATTTCATCTTGATCAAATTCTGATACAATGTCAAAACTCAAAACTAGCCAAAAGATGAAGAAATGCATGTGCTTCCAATGATTTCCCATTGCTGGCTTCAGTTTCCAAATGATCTAATTTTGGTTTCCATCCTTGTGCTATCACCTTTGCTTTCTCTTTAACACCAGCAGTAAGTATTAGCTAATCAAAAAGTGAAACTGGTACAACATCTGCCAACAGTTGTTCAAGAGATTCCATTAACATGAGACGAGACCTTTGCAGGCCCAAAAGATTCCCATCTTTTTTTCCATCAGATCCCAGAATTTCTCCAGCATAGAAGCCCTTCAAGGAATCCAAAACAAGGGTGAAAGGATTGGCTGCACTTCTTTAAGCCACTGAAACTTCCTCACCTATAGAGCTCAAGTTTTTCCAATTATCTGAAATGAACTTATGTAACCCTTCTGCATCCATTTCTTCACATAGTTTCACCAGCTCTGAGGAATGTTCCATGTGTGCATTGCCATTTTCTGCAGGATACACAATTTCCAATCCAGGTTTGGCAGATGTAAAATCAAAGTTATCTTCTGAAGCAGCATTAGCCATGCCATTGCCAACCCCCTCACACTCAGCAATGGGCTTTGGAGAATAGATTTTGTATTTATCAAACAAAGCAGATAGGGCAGCATCTCTTTTTTCCTGCAATCGTTCACGTAATGCAAGCTCCTTAGCCACAACAGAAGCCTCCTGCGTCTCCAACATCTCTTGGTCCTCTGCAACCTTTGTAACATATTCCTTCTCCTCCTCATCTTCCAATTTATCAAACATTTTCTTTAAAGACTTTTCAAGTCCATGAAAATGTTCTTCGAGTTCTTTTCATTTCATGTTCAAAGATATGGCACTATGGCTCTCAAGTTCCACGAATGCATGCTGCAGCTGTTGTATCTTTGAGGTTGCAGAATCAATGAGTGCAGCAAATGACAGTATATCATCCATAGTAGTAATCCCTACGAAAACCAGAAAACAGATACTTGCATATCAAGCAGTAAATCATATATGCTTGGCAACTGCTCCTAAAATGCTACAGAATTAAACTAATAATATGCATGGACACCACCAAATATACAAGCAGGAAATTGTCTGATAAAAGAAACAACAATAATATAAAAAGGGTGGCTCAGTGAATGGGGCTCCCGCCAATGCGAAGCCTAGGGAGGGTCAGTGAAGAATAAACAACCATAGTACCACCTAAAAATTCGAAAAGATGAATGATATTGCAGAAGGCACTCAAATTTATGCTTTTCTGAAGGATGCTCTTTTACTTTGTGAAACCGGGATTCTAATGCAGTAACTGATGATTGCAGACTGCTTACCAATTCCTGTTTCTCCAAGAGATGTTACTTTGTAAAACCTGGGGTCTATTTCTTCAAGAATAAAGAATTAAGTTGGAACATAAGAACAACACCATATTGGATACCCAAAAACCTGCTAGCTAGGTTAAGCTGATGAGTTATGTATATCAGTGTTATTTATTTATTTATTTTATGAACCTAAATATGCATAGGTGATAGGACTGCACAAGGTCAATGTCACAGGCATCTTCATAAACAGTGACTCGTACTCTTACTTGGATTATTCAAAAGAACGACCTGATCAAAAGTTTTTTTTTAGTCCATAGGTTATAGAAATAGTGACTGCACCAGAAAACAAAAGGTTTAAATGTTCACCAAAACATTTGTTTATTCTGCGGCAACTAATTTTATTGGCTCATGAAAAACTCCAAAGTACTTGGAAGTCTGGTACCAATTTATGATAAGCAAAAAAGGACCTACCAAATCACAGAGCCTAGGTTGGGAAAATGAAAAAGGACTTTCCCAACATGCATATGAATTGGGATAGAGCAATAAAAACCTATAACATCTGCAATCTATCAAAATGGATGTGCAAATCACTTCCAGAAGATAATAAAAAACAAAAAAAAAAGAGTTGAGGATAGAGGTCTACAAAGATATGAAAAGGTGAAAAAATGATCTTGGGGATAAAACACCAAAGGACAACCCAAAATGTTTAAGCTGGCAAACATGCAGTGTATCTGAATCTCAAAATGTAACTTCAGTAATTACAGGCTATCAATGTGTTTATGTAGAACATCAGTCAGGTTGAAATGAATTTGGGTATAATATAGACTAACTAATCGAGTCCTAACTTAATCGATTCCAGCCTGAGTCATGATTAAGTCTAGGTCAACTAAGCTTAGCGAGTCTTATTTCTAAGCTAGAGAAGATTCAAAAATCATTTCTCGACTTTCCTCATATTCCATATTAATTAAAAAGAAGTTGGTCCTAGGGGAAAAAAAATCTCCACAGTGACTATAGTTTTTCTAGACTTTGGCTATGTTAATCACTAACATGTTCGTATCGTATAACAGATCCATCTTTGCTGGAAATCAAATTGACACATCCTAAAGTCACTTCCACCTGAACTCATCTCCCTGTGATTCTCCCAGAAAAGTGCCTAACAAAGTTCAAATGGGGGCATAATTAAAAACTGAAGTCGTCAATTCAGACCATATACATTAGCATCAGGTTCTTTATTTTCCTAGTTTGGTAAAAAAGTCTCTGATTTAACCAGATTCCATAAAGTTATCAAGATCTAGTATACAAAGTTCTTCAGCAAAAATGGAGCTGTAAAATATTCTGCTAGCAAGTTTATACATAGTCATTAAGAACCCACTACCTAATACGGTGGCAGGTTCTTTAATATTCCTAATTTGGTTATACCTTATCTCATTCAAACAGAGTCCACAGAGGGTTCAAACTCTAGTAGATGGAATTCAGCAAAAATGGAATTGTAAAAGAATCTACTAGCTAATTATACAGTCATTGAATCCGGCTACCAGGCTGCACATATCAGTATCCAATCTATGGTAGTAGGATTAGCGTTTGAACATAAAAATTCTGAACATCCAGATCATTTTAATCCTGATCTCGTTTCTAATATGAATTCCAACCTCCATCTTGATCTAGATTTCTAAATCTTGATCAATATGTGAGAGTGTCAGAAAGTTCCAACAAATAGGTATGTACACCAGAATTTTATTATGATTGTTTTCAACATCAAATCAGCAATAATGGATGAAAGAAATGTAGAGAATTTGGAAAGCTTTTCTTGAAAACCAAATACATAAGTATTCATCAATAACTCATCAAATTGATATCTAGGCTTTTACTTCATAACCATCAAAACATGTGGCAAGAGACCATAACTAATGATTCACAACACATCAAAGAACACTTTTCCCTTATAAAAAAACAATTCCTTTTCTAGTGTCATTAAAATTTTGGACCACTCAGAACAGGCTCCAAAATAGCACTTCTAATATTATATATGTTAATTTCCTTGCTTCTGACTTTGTTGTCCCTCTTTCACACATCTTTTAGGTGCAGTGAATGTTTTCATGTAACACATTACGGCATCAAAATACATTAAATATTGTATGGGATAACCAATCACACGGTTGGTGACAAAATTAGAAAGCCTTAACAATAGCACTTACCACCCCAACATAACAGCCATGCATGGAAACCCAGTATAAGACGTCACCCTTCAACAAGAAAAAAAGGTCCAGATGCAATAATCTTATAAACTTACATTCAATAAAATCTCCTAAAGCATCAAATTTCATGTGCAAAACTTGTTTAAACTTCCCACGCCAAGACATAGAAAGCAAAGCATTAACATATTGCAATAACGTACACTTCAAAACTACTTGGCCACTACAGATTAGCTTATCAATGTCACTTTCTTCCAACACCCAAACGCTACTACTCATCAATTTCTCCACGAAAAGTTTCCAATTTACAGTAATATGCCCATTCGAACACCCAAATACGCTTGCAATACGATCAAGAGGGAAAAGATAGCCTTAATCTGCATCTCAACCTCAATACCTGCACCATCATCCACCTAGACCATCAAAAAAGAGATGTAAGACAAATTCAACAAAGGAAAGAAAAAACTACTCAAATTCCCACCAATGCGGTTTCACTCGCAACTCATGACTAAACGACAGAAACCATACGAGACAACACCGGGCCAAATTCAAGCGATCAAAACGGCACATACCTATTCTCCGTCATCCAACCGACGATAACCCCTATTCCACGCATCATTCCACCGAAGAAAATTCCTATTCTCCGTCATGCAACCGATGATAACCCCTATTCCACGCATCATTCCACCGAAAATGGCGATCCAACCACGAACCGGACGAAGGAGAGACTCACTTTATTGAAGCAGCGAGAGGTTGAGGAGGAGAACTCACAGGATTCCACGGCCGGCGGGGATTACGGTAGCCGACGGAGAGGAAGCGGCGAACGGAAGTGAGCGACTCGGAAAGCGAGAGGTAAAGGCAATGTCTCGGATGATTCACTTTATTGAAGCGCGGGTACATCGCGGGATCTAAACCGTCCATTCCTGGATCGACGGATCGGATGATCCTACACTTCAGCCGTCGGAAATATGCTTTCAGCAGGGGCGAATCAACCCGAACAAATTTCAGGGGTGATGTGGCATCCGACATGTAAGACGGTCAACACGTCAAATAAACTATGAATCTACCGGTGAGAAAACGAAATGTTGACTTTGACCCATCGGATGATCCTACACTTCAGCCGTCGGACGTATGCTTTACAGCAGGGGCGAATCAACCCGAACAAATTTCAGGGGTGATGTGGCATCCGACATGTAAGACGGTCAACACGTCAAATAAACTATGAATCTACCGGTGAGAAAACGAAATGTTGACTTTGACCCATCGGATGATCCTACACTTCAGCCGTCGGACGTATGCTTTACAGCAGGGGCGAATCAACCCGAACAAATTTCAGGGGTGATGTGGCATCCGACATGTAAGACGGTCAACACGTCAAATAAACTATGAATCTTCCGGTGAGAAAACGAAATGTTGACTTTGACCCAACATCGTAAAAAGGTCAAAAAGGTAGCCGCCAACTGTACCGTGGCCTTTAAACTTCTCATCCTAAATTGGTTTCCAAATTTTACAGCAGGGGCGAATCAACCCGACTAAATTTCAGGGGTGATGTGGCATCCGACATGTAAGACGGTCAACACGTCAAATAAACTATGAATCTTCCGCTGAGAAAACGAAATGTTGACTTTGACCCAACATCGTAAAAAGGTCAAAAAGGTGGCCGCCAACTGTACCGTGGCCTTTAAACTTCTCATCCTAAATTGGTTTCCAAATTTTAATTTGTGGCAATTATTTTTTCTGTGATCGATTTATGTCGCTCTATCTTATCGTGAATTCATTAATCTAATGTTTTGTTGGAGATAAGACGTGACATATGTGATCGTCGCTTTAAATGAGCTCTTGATATGCTTTAATTTTCACGGTTCGCGCAGCGCCTGCCTCGTGATTGTTGCCGCGTACCGATGCAGATAACTGTTAGATTTACTGGTATGATGAACAGAGAGCAACTCCAACTGGTCAAGTCAATTCAGTGGATTTGACCTAAGAATGTGGAAATTGAAGTTGATCATTGTTAGATTCAACTCACAAATCAATATGTCCAAAATGAAGACGATAGAAAGGCTTTCAAAGGAAGTCCCCACACGGTTTGGAGGAGATAATATTTGGTTTTTTTATAAAATAAATAATATTGATTAAAATATTTTTTTTTTTTGGGAAAAAAATGTATATCACTGATCAATCTAAACAAATGTGTTGGGTTGAATCAGTCAACTCTTTAAGATTTGTGTTGTGTCATCGGAAACATGTTAATCTTGTCTGTATCATTCCAATTTTATTATATATCTCCGAAAAATTTTTAATATGTCAACTCTTTTAGATGAAATAATATTTATTAAAAGTTAAAAATAGAAAGAGAATGAAAGGTGAGGACAACAAACTAACTCAAATCTATTGATCTATTGATTTAAATTTCCAATGGACTATAAGATTGGAATCTAAAATGAGGCCATCAATTACTGGCACATAAGAAAATTATTCAACTCATAACTACAAAAGATTTTTTTTTCTTCTTTAAAAATGACAAATAAAGGATTGATTTATTAAATGACAATAAATGGCTATTCAAGCATTCTTCTTTCATAAGTGCATGTTTTAATTCTAGAAAAGAAACCTATCAATTTATTCTAGGTTTGGAAAAATTTTCTACACCATCTCCATCATTCATTCATAAGCTATCAAAATCATGATTTTAAATATTTGTCATATTTTTTCGATTGATATAGAATGATATATACCATCTATAGATTAACACTATATCGATCGTACTAATCTTCTATGTATTAATTTTATTTTATTAATTTTTTTATTAAAATTTATGCTAATAATTTTTTAAAATATTTATACTTTACAAGGAAAAAAGATTTAAAAATATTTATACTTTACAAGGAAAAAAGATGACACAACTCACATAAGAAAATTATTCAACTCATAACTACAAAAGGTTTTTTTTTCTTCTTTAAAAATGACAATAAAGGGTTGATTTATTAATTATTAACAGTGATAGAGTTAATAACTGTTATTCATTCATTTATAAGTTATCAAAATCATGATTTTAAATATTAGTCATATTTTTTTCGTTTGATTTAGAATGATGTAGAGTGATATACCACCTATAGATTAACATTATATCGGTCGTACTAATTTTCTCTGTATTATTTTAATTTTATTAAAAAAAATTATTAAAATTTATGTCAATAATTTTTAAAAATATTTATACTTTACAAGAAAAAAAAAAGATGACACAAGGAGGTCATACTTCTTCCCCTCACAAGATAAGAAAAAGCAGAGAAAACAAGCTCTGATGAGCCCCCACACATCTTTGACTGGAAAAGTTCAAAGCAATGCAATATGTCCCTTAAAGTCTTGACTCTTTCCTTCCATGGACCAACTGCTTGATGGTCCAAGCCATCAATGCTCTCACTCTCATAACATGGGAGGGAGTGTTGTCCATGTGAATGCATGCATAGGGATGGCAATGCTTCCTTTTCTTGGTCGCTCAACCCCAATTAGGCCACATATTAATCAAATTTTGGACTGATAATATAAATAAAAAATAAATATTCATTGATGCAATTGATAGTCTTAAGCTCGTATGAGCACTGCCGAAACCTCCGCTGAGAATAAGAAACCTCTGCCTCGCTCGCCTGCCAAAACGTTCCTGTATCTTTCCTACCTGCCACGTTACCCGCCTTGTGATTGGTGAAACCCGCGCTGGGGCCACGGAATCGTCGAATCATGAGGCAGGAAGGGGGGCAGAAAAGCACACGTGCGATGCAGATCGACGTCACGTGATTACGGTGCGCCACTCAGACGCGCATTCACCGTCTGTTGGCGGGATTAGGTGGTTGCTGTTTGATGCGCCCTCCCATTTAAGAATAGATGCCGCTTGACTTTGACCGGCGTCCCGAGTCAATATATGAAACCTCCTCATACCGTTTTGTATGCGGTTGATGTAATCTACCGTGAGGATCGAAGATTAAATTGATCGGAGGAAGAATCGTCGGCAGGATTTTATTCTAAGCAGTGATCGCAAGATAATTAATTGTCGTGCTCTGTTGGTGAAGATGGAAAGGAGAGAAGAAGTGGCTTTTGGATTAGGGAGGGATTGGTTGTCGTGATAGATGTGATTGCTTTTTCTTTACTGCTGTTGGTTGTGGTGTTTCTGCCTTTGAATCCTGGCACAGCCGACTCCTCTCTCTCTCTCCACCACATTCTTTAATGTTATTATTTAGACTGGAGTGGAGAAAACGCTGGGAACAAGGAAAGTCTCCTTTGAGCTCCGCGTCCCGATTGGGGGTCTCCGGAGAGTGGAGACTGGGGGTTCCGTGGTTTCTCTCCGTCTCGACTCTGCGTCCTTGCCATCGTGTTCTAGGTGAGTGATCAAAATGAGATCTTTTTTGGTGTTTTTGATTGTTCTCGGAGTACTTCTTTCTCGCTCGTTATCTGTTCATTTCTTGGTGATTTTTGGTGGGTAGGTGGATGATCTGTGGATTGATTTCGCCAAGCGCATGTGTTGGAAAGATTTCGTTTTTCTTTAATTTGGTTTCCATGGATCTTGCTGAATTTTGAGCGGTGGGAGTTGTTGGGTGTGTTTGGTTCTGAGTTTTCTCATGAAACTTGGGAAAAAAGAGATCTTTAATCCTTTTCGCCCTTTCTATTTATCTAACGTTTCCAAGTAGTGGCTCTTCATATAGGAAGGCCTGCTACTTCTTGATTATTTTTATGATGTCTTTTAGGGACTAATAGAACGAGTCTTTGCACAAGTGATGGTTTACTAGAAATAATCTGTGGCTGCTTTTGGGGGTTATAATTATCTATATATCACGTTTGCTTATTGATGATTCTTCTGGTGAAATTTCTGGGTGGACTTATAAATTGCTTGGCTGGTTTGTTCCTTCTACCTCATATATTAGATTTAGATTTATGTTTGGATCCAGCTAGGGTGTTGTCAGTAAAAGCAATTCATCAGAATTTCCTATCTAATTTTAGCTTGGTTGTTTCTGTCTTCTAAAAGGGAAAACAAACTAAAATTATTGCATTTTATTGAATGTTTGGTGCTTATGATACAGAGGAATTATATTATTAGGACTGATGTTGGCTTCCTTAGCTTCCAGTGGTGTGATTTAGAAGGTAAATTACTTGTTCCAATATAAATCCTGCATTTTGTAGGACGTTCAGAATATGAACTTGGTTCCATGAGATGAGATTTGTGGGAGTAGAGTAGATTTTAATTGTCCGATCATACTACTATAGTCCTATGACCGTTGTCCCTGTAATTCTTTTTCATAAGTTTTTTGATTCCATGAGATGAGATTTGTGGGAGTAGAGTCGATTTTAATTGTCCGATCATACTACTATAGAATGTCCCTGTAATTCTTTTTCATAAGTTTTTTGTAAGAAACTGCATATTTGTTGCAGGTCTGGGTTTTGTAGATCGTGAATGAAAATAAAGTACGAAAATGAGCATTTTGATTTAAAACACAAAGTAATTTGTTGTATTTGCACATGCATTAGCTGAGCTAGCGAAGAAGATTTTCTGTGTTTGGCATATTATGAAAAGTAGCATTTCATGAATCGCTTTCTTGCTCTAGATTTATCTTCTACAAGCTGGTGGACAATTGGTTAGTCACTGTTAATGAATCATGATGCTACCAGTTGATAATTATTCTTGAATCTTGAGAACTATGCTCACATGATATGAAATCTACCTTTGAATTGGTACAAGTCTGGGACTTTCTGTTCTTGTAGAAATCTGTTCCTTTTATCTAATGCATTTCTCATTTAGGTGCAGCTGAACAGTGGAATATATAATGGGCGACTGACGTTGTATCTGATCGTGTTTCTTGTACTTGGTTAGAGAAGGAGCTTGGAGGAATTTGCATGTTTACAGCCATGAAGTGCAGACCATCTGTTATTCTTCTTCACACACTCTTTTGGTTTTCGCTCCATGACATATGCTATAGTACTCCCAGCGACATTGAATGTTTAAGACTCGTAAAGCTATCACTAAAGGACCCTGAAAATAACGTATTCTACTCATGGAACTTTGACAACACATCAGAAGGGTCCATATGCAGGTTTAACGGTGTCGAATGCTGGCATCCTGATGAGAACAAAGTCCTTAACCTGCGGCTTTCCAACATGGGACTTCAAGGCCAATTCCCTTCAGGACTTGAGAATTGCACAAGCTTGACTGGGTTGGATCTCTCAAACAACAACCTCTCTGGAACTATTCCTGCAGATATCGCAAAAAAAATACCTTATGTCACGTCACTTGATCTTTCATTCAATGATTTCTCAGGAAAAATTCCAGTGAATCTGTCTGACTGCACTTATCTTAATTCACTTAAGCTTCAGCATAATAATTTGACCGGACAGATTCCTGGGCAACTGAGTGTCCTTTCACGACTAACAGAGTTTGATGTTTCTGACAACCACTTATCCGGCCCAATTCCTGCACTCCAGGCTAAGCTTACGCAGTCAAACTTTGCAAACAACCCTGGTCTTTGTGGGGCGCCTTTGGGTGCTTGTGCAGGGACTTCAAAGAAGATTAATGCTGGGGTCATCATAGGTTCAGCTATTGGTGGTGTTGTGATAACCATCATCATTGTTGGAGTCGTCTTATACTTCTGTATGCGTAGAATGCCCATCAAGAAGAAAGAAAAAATTGAAATAGAAGAAAACAAGTGGGCAAAATCTATAAAAGGAGCAAAAGGCACCAAGGCAAGTTGACTTTACTCTTCATTTAGTTAATGAGTTGAAATTTCTTTATTATGATGATTGTTCTTTCTTTTTCTTTTCCCCCTTATTCTGTATTGGTGCTCAACCTATGTGAAGTTTAAAGGACAAACTTGTTATTTGTAGGTCTCTATGTTCGAGAAGTCCGTGTCAAAAATGAAATTGAGTGATCTCATGAAAGCAACCGATGATTTCAGTAAGGAAAACATTACTGGTACCGGTAGGACAGGGACGATGTACAAGGCAACACTTCCAGATGGCACTTCTCTTGCTATCAAGAGGTTGCAGGACTCACAGCAATCCGAAAACCAGTTTGTATCTGAGATGGCAACGCTGGGAAATGTGAGGCACCAAAACTTAGTTTCCCTGTTGGGTTATTGTGTTGCCAAGAAGGAGAGGCTCTTGGTGTACAAGTACATGCCCAAGGGGACACTCTATGATCAGCTACATGGCTCAGGTGCACAAGGGAAGAGTATGGAATGGCCGACAAGGCTCAAAATCAGCATCGGAGCAGCAAAGGGATTGGCATGGCTTCACCACAGCTGCAATCCACGCATTCTTCATCGGAATATTAGCTCCAAGTGCATCCTACTCGATGAAGATTACGAGCCTAAGATATCAGATTTTGGACTTGCAAGGCTGATGAATCCCATCGATACACATCTTAGCACTTTCGTGAATGGTGAGTTTGGTGACCTGGGTTATGTGGCCCCCGAGTATGCTCGCACACTGGTCGCAACACCAAAGGGTGATGTTTACAGTTTCGGAGTAGTTCTTCTTGAATTGGTCACTGGTGAAAAGCCGACTCAAGTGTCTAAAGCTTCGGAAAACTTTAGAGGCAGTTTGGTGGACTGGATAACCTTCCTTTCAAATAACTCTCTTCTTCAAGATGCAATCGATAAGTCAGTAATTGGAAAGGACTATGATAGTGAACTACTCCAGTTCATGAAGGTTGCCTGTGCTTGTGCTTTATCTGGTCCTAAGGAGAGACCTACCATGTTTGAAGTGTACCAGCTTCTAAGAGCTATCGGGGAGAAATACCATTTCACCGCCGACGATGACATCTTTCTGCCACCACTCAGCATTGATGCTGATAATCTGGATGAGCTTATCGTGGCAAAGTAACCAAGAAGTTAGGTGGATGGTGGAGATGGGAGTCTTTAGCAGTAGTACATCTGAAGGAAGTAAAACAACAGGATGATCATCACTCGTTTTACTTCAAATCTCTCGCTATATATTTCTTGTACATCAAATTGCTCAAGTATCGTAGATGAGTTCTTACTTTGTCGCCCTTATCCTTTCGTATACATTATATTGGATAGTGGTTTGGTTTGCTATTTTCCCTTCCATGCTGAATGGTTACTGCATCAATGAGTTCAAAATTCCTGCAGAAACTCACTGTGAGGTTTCCGCTGCTTTAGATATTTGGATCGTGTTGATCTTTAAGGTTTTCCATGAAGTTGTAGAACCCTACTCACTGCCGTCCACGCGATTGCTCACCATTTCTACATCAAGGAATGTACAGATGTTGCACAGTTCACTGGGAAGACCTCAAGTGGCACACGAAAAGCTTCCGAGATAAAAATGGGTTCTTGCCTTTCAAACCACAAGAGTAGAACTCCATGCTTCAGTAAGACATAACTGGATCATCATGCAATGAAGCGTTGAAGCGATTCCCTTCTTCAACACCTTCCCCGTCATTTCATCGAGCACCATTGCGCTCGTCGCAATCGAAAAGCACGCCAATTGTTTGTTCTCGACCACTCGCTCTTTGCACTAGATGGAGGAAGCTTGAAACAATCCGCGATTTGTTTGGAAGTACAATTTCTTTTGTTCGATTCGGGTTTGGCTATCCAATCTCTATCTGGATAGTCTCTATAAAACTTGCACCAAGCAAGATCCATATGATACTTAAGTTAATGTCGGGTTCTATGAGAATTCAGAACGAGGATGTTCTTGGAAAGTCATCTTCTATAACATTCATTATATAATCATTCTATAATCATTAATGAATATGAAATTTAAGTATCTTCTATAACATTCATTATATAATCATTAATACAATGCTATAATCATTCTATAATCATTAATGAATATGAAATTTAAGTACCTTAATAAGATAATATTTTCTTTGGATGTCATACTGATGTGACATCTAATTGACACAATGTTATTTCTAAATTGATTGAGCTTCTTCGCATGTTGTTTGAGTCTTCGTTGATCGAGAATAATTTCTATATTGTTCTTCGTACTCTTCGAGGTAAGGGTTTATCCATATTGAAGTATAATATCCATCTTAAAAACTTGATAACTATTATCTGCATTAAAAATAGATAAAGAGTGCTCCAAATATCTTCATCCTTATGTCATGGGTAGACATATAAAACCATAGCTTTAATGCTTATGTTATAGGTATAAGCATATATGTGAGAGTATATGTAATGCCTAGTTAGGATACATCAAAATGCTTATGTAATAAAGACACATTGATTGCTTGAATGCTTATGTCGATACATCATACATAAAGAGATATTTTTTTCGATTAGTACATGTCGATTGTTTAGAATATTTTTATTTAAGATGAACGCAAATGGATATACTCTATATGGTTAGCATGTATTAGGTGCTTCATATGCTTATGTGTTGATAGATGTTTTACCTAATTTAGGGCGGTTCAATTGATGTCCGATCATAGTGCATCAAATATTTTTGCTCGATGAGAATAAACTAAACAATTTATTGGTAACTAAGAGAGTAAATTAAACATTTATTACCTAACAAAATTGGATTAAGCATTTTTTGTCTAATAAGAAAGTAGGCCAAGCAATTTTTACCTAAATAAATTTGGCTAAGTATTTTTTATCCAATCAGAGTAAATCAGATATTTCCACACACACACATACATATATTTGACACAATCAAAATATATATTTTTGGATATGATGCATTAATATCTGAAGCACCCAATGGGACTAACGAAATCAAACATCCCTATACATAAAGTCCCAATTGACTAAAATTAGGGGTCTTGAGATACACAAGTCTCTATGTAGCACCCCCTAGTAGAAGGTTAGCCTTGGATCAATGACAAAGTTACCTCCATTGCGATCTGGATGGGTTAGATTCAAGTTATGAGAATAACCTTCCTAAACCCTTTTTAAGGTAAGAAATTATCAATTGGAACCTCAACTTCTCCAATTCGATACCATATGTGTAGCACTTGCTATCATGATCAAGTAACCAAGTGTATCTTATAGTTTGTTTATCTATTCTGGATTTGAGAAAAATCCTACATCTGAAATCCTGTTGTTCATGAGTTTATTGCCACCTACTTCTGAACAGAAATAGTTGAACAACTCAGTTGGAAAGATCACATCACAATCTGCGTTTAAATCTCAATATGAATTCATGACAAAGAGGTAGAGAGAGAGAGTGCAACGAAAAAAAGTCCATTTAACTCTCATTCATCAATGTCAACTAATGTGGAAAACAAGATAATTTTATGATAGATTACATCTATAGGAGCTAATCACAACAATTTGGGATGAAACATGGGATAACTGATACGTGTTTGTTCTGCACTAATTCAAATTTTTTGTAGAAACTAGTAAAAGCAAACAAAAGGTCGCGAAGCATCTGCAGATGCGAGTTCTATTCCTAGGGATTTTTGCCATCTCGAATTAAAATGGAAGGGAGTAACCGCGTAGGTACTTCGAGTCCACCCCCGACTCTCTAACCAAAGCAACTCGCCCAGTTCGTGCCACCTGCAGAGATTTGAGACATTTTTCACATCAAGATGCTTGTGTATAGAATGATTAGGTGTTCTTGTTAAGAAATTACAATTTCCAAGTACCGATAACTACTTTAAAATTCAGAGTACAGCACATCCAATGTTCCATAGATAAAAGGGATTTCCATATGGTGGCTCTGCTAAAACCATGGAAGTGGAGCACCAAATAGGTTCTTGATAGTATCCAAGGCACCTTCAGAGTGTGAAAGATGATTATATAGAAATCCAGATGGCTCGAGGACTTGAAACACCACAAGATTATTAACAGAAACTCTAGATTCCTCTTAATATCAAAGATTTAGGCAATTTAAGAAAAGTGAGAAACCTCACTATTGATGGTGCAATGTACAGTACTTCTCCTGAGGCTAATTGTACAATACAAGAAAAGGTGATCAAGGCTGTAGAGAAGATCTACAATAGAAGGAAGAATATACAGGTGTGGGTTACACCAAAAGCTAGGGCAAATCCCAACATTTAGTTGGATGCATTCAGACAGAAGAAAAGGAGTAAACTAGGCATGAAAGAAGACTGCAATAGATGAATCTAGAACATGTTGGATTGGCCATGAGTCAGTGACTTAGGCATGTGGCTTCCAGGCCTTGTTACTAGTGATTTCTTTAGTGCTGTAAGGACATTGGCCAACTGTGTCAAGAAGAGAGAGAGAGAGAGAGACTGTCAAGCTAGCCACTACTGAGATATTTGGAATCCTATGGATCATCACCTGAACACTGTCACTTTGCTATTTGTCCAGGGCAGTTCCGTAGGAAGACCAAGGTCTTGAGACCAACTCAATCTAGGTTACACTGGGAACATTGTGCTCAATCTACATCAAGCTAACAGATGCTATAAAGCCTGGCATTACATGCTGAGCAGATTTATCTTGCAATCTGTTTGCTGGACATTACTAACATTAGCCCCAATACTTGTCCTAAACGATGTGCATTAATTTGTTTGGTTGATCCAAAGCATCATGACTTAAACTTTGTTCACTACTAATTTTTCACTTGTAGGTCATACAACATCAAGCAGCTGAAAAAAAAAAATAAGACAGCAAGTATTTGTCAAGGAAAAAACATCCAGAAACATCAAGGTTGCCATGACAAGCTTCCCTGCAATGTTTGTGAAAGCATTATCTCTGTGCTTTATATAAGGTGATAGTGAAATGTTCATAAGTGATAAAACTAAATAAGTCAGGTTAAAGGCTCCAAACCAATATAGCAGAATCTCTTGATCCTATGATAATGATTAGAAACAAACCTCACAGATGCCATATGGCTCCAATAACCTTTGCAGTGCAACCATCTTGTCCAAATCTCCCGTAAGCTGAATGCAGATATTGTCAGATCAATTTGCAGAATACTCAGCATAATATAAGCAAACAAAGGAAAAAAGCATTGGCAGCCACAAGAAATAAACTCCAAGAGTTGGACAACCTTGTTAAGAGTACAGGGAAACCATTTCAAATTCCACAACATGGTATCCATTTTGAAATTAGTAAAATGACATGGTAAAAGTAAATAGCAGAATTCTGGGACAAATGAAGACTGACATTGTGATCAATGTGCTGAATGACAAACTTTCTGTTCCTTATTTTCAGAAGGTTCTTTAATAGTTAGGAGTTTCCAATAGCTTGAATAAACAAGATTTCAGAAACACTATACAGATAAAAGGTTCATAAAAAAACTCCTGCAGAACATGGATAACCCTATGTGATTGAAACATATGTGAGCTTTTAATAGCATTTAGGTAGAAGAGTTGACAGTCGATTTCCATTATCCATAGAGAGATCCCAAGACAAATCACTTCTCCTTTAACCTTGTTAGTTGTTCCACATTTTAGCTAGAAATACCTTTAGCAGTAACTCTGCACTAATTCTTTCTGCATATTTTCCCCCAAGAGATAACATTTATTTTCTTAGAACAAAGGTATGAGAACTTTTTCTTTTTTTGAAGTAGGGTAAAAAGTTGAGATTCAAGATTGATTTATCAAGGACAAAAGAACATTAATCAGCTAAACAAGAAATGAATTCATGAACATGAAGGAATGTGAAACCATCAATAGGAAAACAAATTAAAACAATCAATTAATATTTAAATTAAACATATTAATAATAAGTTTGCAGCTGAACGGTAACTACAACTTGGAGGATATGCACCACACTTGAAATAAATTACTGCATGGGTTCTCTCTTGCAGACCAATCATACTGTAGTTTCAAGTGAAATCGGTCCATTTTCTCATCATGCAGTATGGAGGATAAACACCTCACCTAAAGAAAATCACTGTACAGTTTCTCTTACAGACTGTATCATTCAGCAATATGCATGAAGCTGAACTACTTTCTCACAAAG
Source organism: Musa itinerans (assembly GCA_001649415.1). Taxonomy (NCBI): domain Eukaryota; kingdom Viridiplantae; phylum Streptophyta; class Magnoliopsida; order Zingiberales; family Musaceae; genus Musa; species Musa itinerans. The sequence goes on from LVTN01000166.1 coordinate 150,660, forward strand.
TTCACAACAATCTTTCTGTCTGGATGTTTGAAGAAGTTGTTGTACATGCATTATAACACTGTTTTGTAGGAGCGTTACATAATTAAGGGCAAAGAAAGTGAGAAGGGACCTATAGATGACATGAACATGTACTATAGATATTGTGTGAAATTAGTGGTACAAGGAGAGATAGAGAAAGTCCTAAAAGGAATTTTCTGAAAACTATAAATAAAGATTTAAATATTCTTAACTTAACTAAAAATATGATTTTCTATGCAGTTCAATGGCGGCAAAAGATCCAAGTAGTTGACCCATATAGTTTGAATCCTTTGGGACACTATGACTTTGTTCTTATTGTTGTTGTTAAAATTATTATTGAAAGTAAGCGAGGAGGTTGATGCTGATCCATTTGACTATAGCTGAAAACCAGGCTGATCCATAGTTTGATGAAACAGATTTATCAAATTTATCAAAGTTTATTTCTGAACAAATCGAGGAAGACTAATAGGATGACGTTGCTTGATCAGAGGATAAAAATACTATATTAAAGAACCAAATGTTAGGACATGGTCGGGGGCCACAGGGCACAAGTCAGTACTATATACTCTATAGGTCATGCAACAGAAAGTCAGTCTTGGTCATCCTTGTAGTGAGTTAAGGCCAAGAGCAGCTCATTACAATCAGATGAATCATTAGTAACCATTGATGAGCAAGAGTTTGAGAAGGATGACAAGATTTTTCTCCCTCTAATTCCAAACTCCATGAACAATGAAAGTGATATGGACAATAATGATATGATGATGAACATGAATCATATGTCCTTGCAGCACAGAGAGATGGACAATGGACAAAGGAGTAAGAATTTACACTAAGACAGATCATGAAGCTAGATCCACCATAAAAACTTATGAGGGCAAAGTCACAGACAAAGAGAAGCACTCAAGTTCATGTCAGACAGAAGTCCCTCCAAATCATGTCTTCCTGCCAATATGAATTTCATAGACATGATATGAACAATTGGATTCAGTTTGCTGAATTTGAGGTTCATAGGGCTCACAAAATGGTATGTTTCTACAGGCCATCAGTTAATGGTCATAATAGACAAAACTAGTTCCGTATTAGCAACCAAACAGCTTTACTTGCTTCAACATACCGACATAGTGGTAACATCAGAACCAAAATTAATGATAAGATGCCATGACTATTACTAGTTTAATTGATGGTGGCACACAATCTATCAATATCAAATGTTGTGAGAGCAGTACCATTCATCGGTTCTACAAAATTATAATACTGATTTTCAACCATGCGACTTTGTGGACCAAGACCCACCTCCCAAGGCAGTATAGCATTTGTTTTGGTGGTAGTAGGGATGACTAGTAATAAGGTATGGCTTATATCACATATAACTCATGCATTTAAAGGTTTTTAACTTATATATTATGTATGGGTAAAAATAGGTAAAATAATAATCATAATAATCATAATAGGTCTTAAACACATATCTTGAGTTATTATTGAGATCAACATACATTAAAACAGGGCTTGAAGGGGGATGCATTTAGAACCACCAGTCCAATGTTGACATCTAGTGACCCATATCAACACTCTGTATGGGTCAGCAGACTCTGTACCATTACCATATTGGACCCTACACCAGACCAGTAACAAAACTGGATGAGATTTGTAACCAAGTTGCAAACATCCTGATTTCATGGTATAATAAACCAAAACAAAGTTCAGGAAACTATTAGTTATTTATAAAGGTCAAGCAAATATGATTTTGAAACTACTAATAAAACTGAGCAAAAAGTGCATTACACATGAAAACTACTAGGTCACCTACAATAACTCAAAAAATCAAGAGAGTACTTCAAAACAACTGCTGATTGGGACTCGTTGAGGAGTAGTGAATCGAGCTTCAAAACAACTGCTGATTGGGACTCGTTGAGATGATATCAGTGTTCTGCACAAGAATACCATCATAAACAGAGACATGAAGGATTCAAATTGATAGTCTACCACCAAGTTGAGAGTGGTATATTTTTATTGAATCTTCTCAAAGTTGACATATACAAGAATCATCTTACCCCTAAAAATACACATCTTAATAAGAATAAGCAATTAATATTAAAAGTCATCATCAGAATTGGACAATTATGTCAACCTACAGAAATGTATCTGAAACCTTACCTGAAGCGTAACTGTATGACCAGAAACATCTACAGCTTTGGCTCTGAAAATGTCAGCTATATCTAGGATGTCCCTCCTAGCAGTAGTATTTACAGCAACCTTTATAAGCATAAGTTCTCTTTCAGCAAAAGGCAAATGAGTTATATCTTGAACCTGAGAAATCCATATGACTTGCTTTTAGATATGTAATTGGTCCAAACATATCAATTATATGAATATGTTTATGCAATATACCTCATGAACATCAATAAGCTTGTAAAGCTGCTGTACTAACTTGCCAATAGATCCATCAGTTCCAGGAACAACAGTAGTGATACGAGAAATGCCTTCCTTTTCAGCTGGACCAACAGCAAGACTCTGTGGAACCAAGGAACTATTAAGCAAATGAACCAACTTCTTTTACTGACAAAAAAAATGAAGATTTGAACAGAAGAAACCTGAATATTGTAGCCTCTGCGAGCAAACACCCCAGTTACCAAGTTAAGAACACCAGGAAAATCATTTACAAGGATGGATAAAGTATGTGAACAGAGACCGCTCGGCTGGCTCAAGACAAATCATTAATAGTTAGAATCTGCAAACTGCAATTGAAACAACTAGAGACCAAGATTCTGCAAATAAGCATCCCAAAATAACCATAAGAATGATGCTAGTCAGTTATCATGATCAAGCATCAAAATCACACATATCCAAGAGTGAAAATTGACAAGAAAAAACGGCAACACTGGAATAAATAAGGGAAGCAATTTATAATGATAATCCTGTGGAGAATATCAACAAAAAAAGGGTGTTTTGCTTTTACAAGGAGTTGACAAGCCACCAACAAAACTCTTATTGTTGCTATCATGATGAATCAGACTCATTGTTAGAATGCAAAATTTTGAGTGGTTTCCAGAAACCTAGAGATCCACAAAAATAGACATAATAAAACAAACTGATATACATGCAATATAACTTCTCCAAGGTGGTCCAGGTACTGAATTTCTTTTTATGAGAAATAAGTAAAAAGATTTGCAAAATTCTGATAAATTGATGAACTAATTTATCAATAGTTCTAATTCTCAGTCACCTTTTCCACTGAATCAATGGAATTTCAACCTTCTAAATGACAAAAGAGAAAAAAATCTAAATAAAAATTTGGTGAATTACGATACAACACCATAATAATCAGATCATGACAAAGTACAAACTAAGGAGTGTTAAGCCACATGCCAACAATGTGCCTGCCTGAGTTGGTTCCACAACCCACTTGTCATGCGAGACACCATACAGCTGCATCCTGGCCTAATATCAGTGAACACACCCACTTGATAACTGGCAGGAACATAGGCACACAATACAACATGCAGATATCTTGCCCAAAAGTTGTGTCATGCAACATCGTGGGCATTGGAATACTTGTGAGAAAAAGATTGTGAACTCTCCTACCTCAAAATAGACGCAGCGGTAGCCACATGAAAGCAACCAGTGCCAGCATATAAAACTTCAAGTATGCCAGATGCAAATGATAAAATTTATGTGATTCTACAACTTAATCATTTGTGATCAAAATCATGAAATCCATTAACCTGTATCCAATGACACAATTATGCATACATCTCTATTATTTTCTTCTTATTCATAAGTTTCCTAGAAGATTAACATAAGTACATGCTGTAATGATTAGGAGAAAAGATGAGACACTCACATCTTCATCATCAAGGATGCCCCAATGTGCATCGAGAACTTGATTTACCAAAAAACCTTCATATGGTTCCACTGGATAAACGTCTCCCTATACAAAATCCAAAACAATAGAAAAAATAATAAATAAATGAGAAGCAAGCAATGTAGCCCAGAAAATGAATATACATAGAAAAAGATAGAAATTTGATTGTGATTTGATGTCACATTTATACAAATATGTAACGTGTGTCTCCAATTGCACAGATCATATATCAAGAGATGGAGCAATATCCTTGTTGAAACATACTTTTCTAGCAATTTTAATTGCAACTGTTGTTAGATGCCGAGGTAATAAACCCACAAAGCACACAATTTTTGTGAGTAAAGCAAAACATTTAAATCATTAGCAAAGATTATAGTTGATGCTTTGTCAATTTAAAAAAAATGAAGATAACTGCTGGAGGATGTCATTAGCAATACTCTATATTAGGAAGATATTTAGAATGCTGCATATCAGCTAGGTTTAGGGCTTATACATAGTAATATATATCTTTACGCCTATGCATAATTGCATATATGTGCACATGCATGCACAGATGAGGAACCTTGCTAGAAATTGGACTATTGGAGACACATTTCAATTTACACAGAAAAGAAGAATAATAAAAGAAATTTTCAATTTTGTTCCTTTCTTCTTTTGTAATTTGAAAATTTTGCAATCTTAATAAGTTATAATATCCAAGATTTCTAAAACTAGTCCAACCAAAAATCGGTAGTAAACCATATATAGCTTGTAACTAGTCAGTGTTTAATTGTTTGATTTTCTTTAACGAAATTGGATTGCATAGATTAGTATATCATTTGGTATACCGGTACTTTGATGATCCAACGAACTATCAGAATAGGTATTTGACCAAGATTTTAAAGTTGATGATATCTACATGTAAAAGAGACAATTTCTAGATCACAAAGTTTGTGTCAAGATGTACACTCTTGGCATGTCATGAATAAGAATCATCGGTTACAGATTTTAAGTCCATGATTATGGAACTCCAGAACTAGCATTGGATCCAGCAAATTTTAGTAGACAGTCAACTTATGATATCTTCACAAAATGTATAAACACTTTTCTATAAGCCAAATGGTAATTCTAAAGGGACTCATGAAGCATAAAAACTCAAATATGCAAATAATAAGTCAATGACATTTGTTCTTCTACTTTCATCAAGGTTCACTTCCCAATCCTCCTCCAGAACTTTTCCATTGAGAAAACTAGTATTATTTAGAGGAGGATATACATCAGGAGTTGTCTTCTATTCTACCCCATAGTCCGTCACATGAAACTATTTTGATGATGACACCATTGCTCAAATGATGGTAGATAGATCCGCTTGTAAATTTGCTTTTGATCATGGTAGTCATGTAGATATGTACCCCGAGGATCTTACATGCTATGGAAGAGTCCCCATGCCAGTGGCATGTGACACACAGATTGCTGTCAGCAGCATGGAGAAATGGCAAAAAAATTGACAGAAAAATACAGTAAAACAAAAAGAAGTCTTTTAACTCCAGCTTAAGATATAGGCATGGTAGTAATGTAAGATATAGAGTCATCGAGCTAGCAATGTAACATGTTGTGATGGCAATTTGCATGATATTGACAGAAAAATAGAGTAAAACAAAAGGAAGTCTTTAACTCCAGCTTAATATATAGGCACGGTAGTAATGTAAGATATAGAGTCATCAAGCTAGTAATGTAACATGTTGTGATGGCAATTTGCATGATGGTCCACACATCCGGAATGCAATTCTTGATCTTCACACCAACTACCCATTTCATTAACACATAAGTCCCACAAATGAGAAAGCAATCAACAATACTGAAAAGTGGTCATTATGCATTAAACTTTGGTCATACACATCATTGTATCTGGCTGGAAGTGTATACTCCAATTCTGTATCCACTTCCCTTTAGATTGGACTATAAAATACTAGTCAATGTCTATCCCATGATATTCAAATAAATTATCTGGCCACTGTAAACCCTATCTAAAATTTCAAAAAGTTGTCTTTTATGCATAGACTCAAAATCTGTGGACCAGTTTTTCCCATTTATTCGATCTCTTTAGCTTAATTTATTTACAAGTGATTAAAAGAGTTCCAGTGTCATGAATGAATTTCCAAAAATATATCATTCTCTATGGAATGGAGGCTTCTTGTTTGTTGGGTTCATTATTTCCAAATAGTCAATCGTGATAGAGTTCAGATGAAAAAATGATAAAAACCAAGGAATTTGCCTTCTATAATCTATTTTTGATTAAAAAGTGAAAAAATCACAGTCACGTACTCCAGAAGATTGCTCCAAGTTGCCATTAAATCTTGTATTTGTTGTGGACATAAACAGAGGATTTGAAGGAATTGTGCCTTCAAGGTCTGGATATGAAGCAGCAGAGAACCTCCAGAAAGGAGCTGTTTGTCCCATCTTTTCACGCCTCAATGCAATCTGCAGCATAAAATATTCAGAATCCAATATTGGAGAGTATTTGTTGCTGCACAATTGAAAGAGGAGATTGATGGACAAATATATGTATATATGTAGAGAGAGAGGTCCATTCATCCAGTCCAAATAGTGATGACCTTGCCAGTTCTAGCAATTTCTTTGATTCCAAACTTGCTCAGATTTCTCTGAACTGCAACCATTTTCCCAGGATCTCCTGTTACCTGCATGCTTGGAAATTAATCACAGATAAGACTATAAGTAATTATAGAAGTCCCATAAAGACAGCAATATTATATGCAGTCAAATAAAAATAAGGTTAAAAATTCTTGACCTCAATGGTTAGTGAATGTTCTGAAATGTCAACTACTTTTGCTCTGAATACATCAACCAGACCCATAACCTGCAGATTGAAGGTGACAAATATATGAAACTAAACAATAAACTATACAGTTTGGTACCAATTAAAACTGATTTCACAAACTCCAGATGGCAATTGATATCCTTGTTGAACTTGTAACTAGATTAAAAAAAAGCACCAAAATGATCACATTGGTAAAGTAACTTCTAGGCTCCAACACTTTATAGAATAAAGTTAGGTTGATTCCTCAGCCAAAGTAATGCAATAATGATATATAAATATATATATATATATATAAGGTACAAATTCTTGCAATCTCAAGCTAGTGGTTGGATTGCTTTTACCAAGACCCTCTCCCTCCACCCATTCCTTTCTGAATATGCTATGCACCTTATAGGTCATGTCATCTTACAATATATGCCACAGTTAAGCCTATAAGTTCCTTAGTATAAATTTTTCTTTTAAAGATGAACAAAAGTTAATAGTGGAATACCTCTGGGCGTTTATCTGGATCCACATTGAGTTTTATAAGCATCAATTCTCGTTCAACTTGTGGCTCTCGTGATAGATCTTCAACCTAGCAATTGAATGAAGTCAAATACCAACACAAACAAAGATAATAACAGGTAAAAAGGGGCCCCCTTGACAGATGTTCACCCTAGTAATTACAAGAAGTCATATATCAAAACATTTTTCCCTTTCTTGATTCCTAACTGAGAGGATGAACAAATACATTATAGTTCAGAACACTTTCCGCCTTCAGTTAGTAATGCACTGAATATGAAATAATATCATGGGCTTCTTCAAATAATCTACCCCAACAACAGATTTGGCAGCATATAAATAAAACCAACTTTGAAAAGGAAAGTATTGGTCCATGAGTTGTAGATGGTAAATATCAAAAAATCATCTGAGAAGAAACTTACTTGAACAAAATGAAATCAAGCATTATAACTGGTCCTACAGAAACTTACCTTCAAAACATTTACAAGCTTATTAAGCTGCTCCATGACCTGTTGCAATACTTTATTGGTCCCAGAGACAACTATCGTGAACAATGCTTTGTCCTTATTCAAACCAACTGCAAGGGACTCAATGTTGTATCCTCTTCTAGCAAATACCCCAGCAATGCGATTTATCATTCCACTTTCATCTCCAACGAACACAGAGATAGTGTGTCGTCTCACCCTATACTCATACAAGATGGCATTTTATCATTAGTTTCAACCGCTTCTACAAATAAGTGGAAAGTCAGAACAACTCATTTACAGAATTAGAATGGAAAAGTTGCTCTAATACATCAATCTTAAAAAACAATGCTACAAGAGTATCAAATCAGACACGCAAGACGCTAACATCCTCTTTGTAAAAATGCCTGAACATTTAGACCAAATCAACTAAAATCCACACTAGTACAATAAAATCCATTCTCAAGGGCAAGAATTCTAAAAAATATAGTGATCAGACACGCTGTAACATGTCTGACAAGGCCAATAGGCCCAATGGGGAAGAAAGGCACCATCAATTTCTCCGCTGATCATCAAGACTTCAAAAAAATAAGTGCAAGCATCATGTAAAGACTATAAATCACCTAGAATGCTTGGAAAATGCAAAAAAAAATGACAATAATGACAAAAACCGGACAAAACTTAGGAAAGGTGACAACTTTGAATATCCGCATAAACACTAACACGCTAACAGCGGTAAACGCAACAAAGGAGGGCCTTTTACTTATTCCTAGGCTTAGTAGCCGGCGAATCGGTCACGGAAGCCACAGCATCACCGCTGTGCTTATCGGCGTCGCACGCACGGATCTCCAGAGCCCGGTGCTTCGGCCTCGTCGATCCGAGCGCTAACCTGGAGAGATCCGCGGTCCTCGACAGCCCCAGCCCCAAGCTTATCCCGCGGTGGGTCCGAGCGAAGGGTTTCGTCGCCATCGAAGCGGGGGGGCGAGCGGGAGCGGCCGCCATGGCAAAGCCGACCGAGCGATGGTGAGGCAACGGTGGAGCTCGGAAGCGGAGAGCGAGCGAGCGAGGGTGAGGCAACGGTGGAGCTCGGAAGCGGAGACCAGAGACAGGCGGTATAGGGTTTTATTGGATTACGCATTTACCATATTACTCACTTTCCTTGACTAAATGACCGGTAATAGACTCAGAGTAGGACGAGATTGACATGGGCAATTTGGTCATTTTATCGCTGTCGAATTTTTGTGTGGACAAGAAAGAGATATCAGGGGTCACGTGCGGTGGAAATCGAAGGTAAGCAGAAATCTGCCTTTTTGGAATCTTAAAGCATGATTGATGACAGTTAAGGCAGTTGGAATCTGACCTACCTAGGGTGGAATTTGGTGTGCTCCACTGAATCATTTAGGATATGCAATTTTAGCAACCAGAAGCATCTTTCTTGCATGTAATTTATAATTTGTTTTATATTTCAATCCACAAAAAAATCATCTAGCCAAGAAAAACCTAAAAGAGAATGAGATGGATGATAATGGTTACATTAGAAAGTATATTTTAACCTATGTTAAATAATTCATGGATTATGTCTCATCTATTACCTTATACAAATTAGTCAGCTTCAAAGGATAATTGATATTAATTTTATTAATTATTGATTCAAATATATTAAAACTTGTATTAATAGTAATACATTCATCTAATTCTTATACGGATATTCAAGTCTTCTCCCCATTTCAATGATGCTTAAGGACTTGATGTGCATCTAAACCCATCTGTGAATAATAATTTGTTATTCGAACATCACTATACTAACTATTATATTGGGTTTGATATCATGTGTCATAACCCATGATTAGATAAAATAATTGACTCATTAACTTAATTTAATGGGTCAGATCTATTGGTTAAAATAATTAAGCCTAGGTCAATGATAGTAGACTCATCTATCCCTTGCTATAATATCCACTTCCTGTAAGAAAAATGTTATAGTGAGGAACACTATGTTCCTCTTGTTCCTATCCTTTTATCTGTTGCTGACATTGCAGAGAATCTACCAAAATGGTGTGGAAATTTTACTGCATCAAAGGCAGCAGAGATATCAAACACTTGTTCAAGTATTGCTCCATCAATTGTCACACAAACATTGCACTGCTGACACCTTCATATCATTCTGAGGTAATGCTACTCTCGACTCCATGAGATCTTTTGTTCTTCATGTCAGTAACATTTTAGCTGTAAGATGCCGACGCTTCAAGAGCTATTCACCTGAAGATTACAAATTTGATCCTTCCTAACTCCTGTAGTACGACTCAAAACGGCCCTATTAATCTTGAAAGTTCGATGAACTCATCGATAAGGTGGTTGGCCAAAGAGCGACTGATCTTCCAGAACAAGAACAGGAAGATTCAGATATCAAAACATGTTTTTAGAGCCACAACAGGTTGAGCTGGTAATCAGTGTCACAGTTATCCATCAAAGCTTTGTTGGTTTTATGGCCTTTTGGCTACCTAAATGTCAAACAGGAGGAAAGTTTGAGTTAACAAGATATAAACTTATCTGGAGATGATCAGAGAATTGCAGATGTGATTATTGCTGATACATGACAGTATTTGCTTGGAGGAATCAGTAGTTCTTTAGTGACTCCCATATGAGTTCTCCAAGGATTTATATCTCGGTCTGACACTAATCTCAGTAATCTTTGGATCTACAAAGACTAATCTGTACTGACTGATACAATCGAAATTTGATCGCTCAAGCTCTTCAGAAATTATTACACCAATTTCTCTTTCCAACAAAAACATCAGTTACCAACATGTGGCAAAGAATCTCTCATCCAAAGAAGAAAAATATCTGAAGATGATCCAAATTACTTGAGATAAAAACAGCAACAAATGGTCCAATGAGGTGCCACAATGGAAGAAGAAAGAAGAAAAATCTACATGGTGGTGGGCCTTAACCTTGTCATCTACTGGGGAAGTCATCACCAATGGATCGTGAAGGAACCTTATCCACATCCTCCTCCCAGTACTATTAAATGGCTGTGTCTTCTCTCCCTCACCAAGCATAGCAAGCAAACCACCTCCCAATTAAGATGCAGGCAGCAGCAGCTGTGTGTTTCGCTGGTTCATTGCCCCTCAGGAGCACCAAGGGAATCGCGCCCAGATCATCCAAGCCACGCAGGACCTTCCGCAAGCCCAGGGTGGTCGCCGTCACCGCACCAGAGTCCTCGACCATCGATTACAGCTCCTCCACCTCGTACGTCCCTCTCTCCTCGCTTACAAACTCCGTTTTCTTCATCAAGAATTATATAGCTTCGAGCGGTGCTTGCATGCAGTGTGTTTCCGGTGGAGGCTTGTGATGTAGTTGGTGGAGAGGCGTGCAACGCGAAGATGTATCCTGAAGTGAAACTCGCCGCGGCGGCAGCGAGCAGCGCCGACTCCAGGGCGGCTTCGGAGGAGGCCGTCGACAGAGACTACCTCGAGTACAACGATCCGAAAACGTACCATCTTCCGTGCTTTGCTGACCATTAAGATTTTGCTCTTCTGCTGAAACATGCTGATACTAAATGGATTGTGCATGCGCGCAGTGTGTTCCCTGGAGAGGCATGTGATGATCTCGGAGGAGAGTTCTGCGAAGCGGAGTACCAGGATGGTGTTTACTAGGGTTTCTGTAATCGGAATCATAGCATATGAATGTGAAGCTCTGTTAAAAGAGGAACAGAATAAAAGCTAAAACATGTTCATGATATCCACACTCTGCAGCATTCTTCCAACTAAATATGGCATGCATGGTTGAAATGCTAGAGAAAATAGATCAAATGATGAAGATGATGATGCAAATGGTTGCTCTCCAGAATATGTCCACAAGAAAAGGAAAACATAAAAATAAAAATCGAAAAGAAATAATCTGTATGTATGTGGTAAAAATAATATAGAAAAATGGAAGCTTAATTTTATTTGATTGCAACCTAATATTTAATTCAAACATAATCTTTCACTGTACTGCAACACTTTTAGCATACGGATGCCCGCATAGAGACATTGCAGCAAAATCCAAACTCGCACATATCTGCCTTCAAATGTGTCGGCTCCACGTAACGTCGGTGGGTCCGACTTCCATCTTCGGATATGAGCCGTCCGATCATATGCGTATGTACCATATTGAATTGGATCTAGTCCCCTTCTGCGTGATCCCCTGTCTTGTGATAGGCCGGATACAGCTATTTGTCCCAGTATTTGGACGTCGTGGAACTCGATTCTGACGTGAGGTGTGAAGATTGGCGGTAAAGGAGGTGTTTCCTGTCTCCTACGAGACAGAGAGTTGTATTTTCTTGCTTCAGAAACCTTTTGCTTTATCTCTTCTCGGCTTAACCATCGTTTGCTCTCTGTTGGTCGTTTGTGGGGTTGCGCGACCCTCGACACCCTTCGCTTGGAGTGGGCGAAGGTTTTGTGGAGATTCACCCAAAGGGAGGCGGATTTCCCAGTGGTAGTCGTGTCTTCCGATAACTCGTACCTGCTGATCGAGCCGATTCGCTCGCTTCCTCGACGTTCTCAGTGGATTTTCTTTCGATCCGGGCGTGTTTCCCGTCCCTAATGGGTAAAAACCAGGCTTACAAGGCGATGCAGAGGGCGAGGCTGGGGTCGTCTTCCGCAGGGCCGGATGAGGTCGAAGACGGAATGGTTTGTACCTTTTCATACCAAACCCTTCGCTGCTTAAAATTTAGATTTTGCTGGAGGATTTTTTATGTTTATGTTGCGGTTGAGCGACTCCCCCTTTTGGTTGTAGGAATCGACTCTGATTTGAATGTTAAATGGACATTTGTTTTTTCTGGCCCTTCTGGATTATGCTCAAGTTGCTATTTTCTAGCTTCTTTATTTTATCTGAATCTTTGCTGCTGTAAAGTTGTAATTTGACTAGTTTTATTAGTTCGATAATTTGTTTGGTATTTCATTTACTTTTCATAGTTGTTATTTAAGCAAATATATGTTTAAGGTGGCACTGATTTGTTATGGTCCGAACATTTGAACTATTGATGTAAAGCGGAGATCAGAAAGTTGTTCTCTTGAGTTTGATGCATTTTATTTGCTTGCAACATCCGGCTTACATGTATTTTGTATCAAAAACCTTAGTACCCTGTACTTGTTAGTAGTATGTTTCGGTTTGCATAAGGGCTTATTAGTTCACAATTTGTCCCCTCAACTTCGCTTTGAATAGAGTATACGGGTATTGGAAATCACGTTTAGTAATTATGTGGCTTTTGGTGAACTAAACATAGGACTTCAGGCCACTGAAGTGCATTTCAGTGGTACAAACTTTTGGTGAACTTGAAAGACCCCTAGTCATAGTTAATTGCATCTATTGAAGGTCTTATATATGGTTGGTCGAGTTCTGAAAGTACAAAAAGTTTAGGGCTTGAAGCTTTCCCTTATATTTGCAAATTATTTTGAATTTATTCTTCTAAATTTTTTTTATGCTTGTAGACCTTGATCTTCCTTGTGAGTGATTAGGTGACTTTCTTGTAAATACACAAATTGTATATGCTGTAGAATGACTGGCCTCTTCCATGGATAATAGCTTTGTCAGTCATTTGCAGTAATCAGTAACATCTCTTAATTTCTCCTACTTTGTAGGCTTGAGGGTTTTTATTTCTTTTAGATCTTAGTACATTATCATTTGCCTTTGATTTGAGTTATAATTCTCATCTGGTAACATCCTTTGAATTAACATGTCTCTATTTGGTGCTTTTACCTTGTATTATTTACTAATGAGGACCATCACAGACGGATGGTTCATTTCATACACCAGAGTGGCATGCTGCTCGTTTGGCCAACCTAAAAACGTCTCACACCATAACATGGGAAGAATTTAAGAAGAAACAGAAGGTAAGACATTCTCGACAGGGCTACCACATTTCCTTAAGCAGTAATGCAAGATACATTTTTGACTCTTTCTTTTCTGAACTTGTTCTTCATGTTGTGTAGATTATCATTAATATGTTGCTTACTTATGTGCACTTATTTTGGATCACTAAAATAAAAGCTTTTTGATCTAGATCATCTTAAAACTAGATCATAAGAGGATATGAAAATTGCAACTATATGAAAATTGACATTTTACAAATCTCAATGACGGGAAAAGTTCCATGTAGGTGACCCTAAATAGTTGGGACTTACGATTTTGTTGTTGTTATCATTGTTGAAGAATTACCTTATTTTCTTGGATATCAGGGTCTAGTTGCAATTTGTATAGTCATTCTTTCATTACTTGATTTATATCATTATATTACTTTCCTGTAGATTTTTTTTTAATTTTCAAATGAGACTTGCTTGTTTTTTCATTATCATTGTTATTTAATGGATTCATTATATCTATGTTATCATTGTTATTTAATGGATTCATTATATCCTTTATGACAACTAGCTTGTTTTTTCACATATTGTTGCAAACATAGAATGATATTTCTGTTTTATATTTTTTTAATTTTTCCTTATCAAGCGTAAAATATTGAAGTATCTTACTTTTTTGTATATGCTCTTTTAGTATATTTCTCATTGTATTCGACTTGTTTGGTTTATTTGAGAAATTTTCGTCCCATTTCTCCAATGGCTACAATTTTTTTCCAAGTTCTTATCATTCTGCTGGAATGGATGAATTCTGGTTCTGGGTTTTTGTCCAATGAGGAGCTGTAATGCCTATTTTACCAGAAAATTATTCATTATTGTGCATGACCCTATTGAACATCAAGGACCATATTGAGGGTTCCAACTTTAGGCAATCATATGACTACTAAAATGTAAAGTAATTGCTTGTTGTACTTCCTGATTCTCATATACAACACTTTGTATGACAAATAACCACTAGGAAACTCCAAATGCATTGTGATTAGGTTGGTTTTTACATTGTTTGTAAACTTCTTAGGACTATAATCTGATAAGAGTTTTGCTGCAAATGATTCTGTAGGTTTTTGAATTAACTTGATGCATTTAGCAAACAGTATCTATGACGTCTTCTTTACTGTTGAGGATTAGCACATGCAGAATGATGGTGTCTGACATTGTAGACATGGTCACTCAAGGTTTTCATATTATTTCATTGATTTGACCTAGGAGATCAATTTATGAATGGATGTATGAAGCACCTAGATCGAAAACCACTCCATTAACAATGTGTATGTATGAAGTGTCTCCAAACAGAAATTATTTCTTTCCATGATTGTTTACACTTTGGAGAAGGACTTCTCTGCTTGGAGGAAGAGAAATTCCTTTAACCATGAGCTATTTGGGACTAAGAACTATATTAAACTAATATTGCAATTGAAATAAAAAAGCAGCAGCATGTTTGTACACCCTGCAGGATACAGACATTTATAGTTCAAGCTAAGAAGTTAGCGGCAGAAAGCAGGAAAGTCCTTAAAATTCCCTTTGAGCTGGATTGATATCTCAGCTTTCTCCTATTACATATAAGAATCCCTTTGTGTTAGAAAACCCCAGCGAAAGCTGTCCCCTGGTTAAACCAGGGCCTCCTTGGAATATCTCCTTTTGCAACTTTTGTGCAGAAATCTGTTCCACATCTGGTAGTTCTCTCGATAATGTGTTTGTTCTCAACCTTTAATATAAGTTTGTTTGAATTTTCTGCTTGCTGGTTTCTTGTTTGATTGTCCATTGACTATAACAATGGTTGATTACTCCTCATGCTTCTACAATCTCCCAAGGAGTTGAAGTTGTGACCCCTATATGTGTTTCTATGTATAAATACTGAATATGGAGGTATCTAAAATCTTGTTCTGTGCAGTAAGCTAGCTGATTGAATCTTAGAGTTTAGGAATCAATTCACCTTTTGTTGAATCCTGTTAATATGTTAACTCTTTTAGGACAGTCAAATTAATTATATATAACCTTATTTCGATCCTTCCATGCTTTCTTCTACATCGTAATCTATGAATGAGATGTGAAAAAAGCTGATTAGGATTCTATGAAAAAAAGTAATGCATAGGTTAAGAACCAGATGTAACATAATATGGCTCAAACTGTTACCTAATATTAGTTGAACTAATTCTGCAATAGTTTCAACATAAATATGATCATCAGTAAATCTGCTGTCTTACTATAACTTTGATATTGATATGGTTTTCTGAGTTCAATTTCTTACTTAAGTGTGTCATGAATGCCCAATGAAAATCTTGTTAGGAAGATGAACACTGGAAGTATTTCTTAACAATATCATGGCAGTATTTCTTCTTGTAATTCTGGCAACAATATGTTGCTCTTGTTTTTAGGAAGATGAACTCAAAAGAGATGAGCTTGAGGCTGACAAGGATAGGATGATGAGAGAATACAGAGCTCAGCTAGACGCTGAAAGGGCCAGGAAGCTGTCCCTTGGAAAAAGCCACTCTGCTAGCAAGTCACATCGCAAAAAAGGTAGGAAATGTGGTTTTTGCAATGGTATGGGGCTTCATTGTCGTGACTGTAAGTGTTTTTCGTTGTCTCTGGTAATAACGAAGTGGACTTTGTTCATGCTATTCTCTCTTTTTTTTTTCTTTGCTTGGCACATTTTTCAAGGAATATCATCATTGCCTTGTCATCATGATTCAGACAGGAAGGACAAAGATTCAAAGAAACGAAGTTGCAGGAAGAGGAAGGTACTTCTGATTCTAATTCACCTTTCTATGTTCACATAATTTTTTGTTTCCTCTTGAAATTGATGTTGCTAAGATTGTGCATCCAGGCCCTCCGGATGATGCTTGTTTCTTTTCTTGTTCTGGGTCCTTCAATCATTCAAAGTGTATGTACACGAACTTCTGAGAACTTGTAGAAAACATGATATAAGTAGAGAACATTCAAAAATTTTGTTTCAGTTTTGGAAAACAATGATATTTATATATGTGTATCAAGAACAATAGGAATATATGGAAGTTATGCAAGGTGCAAACTTTTTTGTGAAAATGCAATATGTAGGATCTTAGTTTGATGACCGTAATTAGCTAAGGAGTCTTTGATGGCACTATTTATTATTAATTAACTACTGTGTCAGATATTTCATTTAATCCTGCTATATCTCCATTAATGTTTCATTACTTAATCATGCATTAGATTGTTTGTATAACTGGTAGAAACTTCAGATACAAATTGAGATGTGTAGACAGGTGCGAGGTTTTAAGCATAGTTGAAATTATCAAAGCTCTGTATATATAAATGTATAAAATCCAAATTTGTTTTGCTTTTCCTTATAAAGGGACATTTATGGACAATTTTGTTTTGATGTCCCCAGTGTTTTCTCATTGATAAAATCAAAAATTTTTCATTATAAGCTCCTGGTGTGTGCTTTCTGGTTTATTGCTTTGTTAGTAGATGAAATAGTGAGAAGCATATCACCGTCTTGCTCATCATATTTTCTCACATGTTTTGGATATCCTCCATCCTTTATTATCACCGTGCAAGATCTGCATTATAAGTGTCATCGAGTAGTTCCTGACCTATCTTTCCGTTCGGATGTAAATTCCATAGCACAAAAGGTCCTCCGAGTCAAGTACCTCCAGTTCATCATCTGAATCGTCAAGCAGTGATGATGATTATGACGACAGTGAAAGGGAACCAAAGAGATCAAGATCGAAGAGATCAAAGAAGAAAAGGAAGCATAGGTCAAGGGTCAAGCACTCTAGCAGTGACCACGAGGAGAATGGTGGACCAATCCGACTCTCGAAGTTCTTCGGCAGTGTGAAGAGATAGAAAGACACCGTATATCTATTTTGGGTTATCACTTTGCTGTAAGGATGGCTTCATTTTCTTTGAAATTTGTTGGCCTACTCTTGTATTACTAACTTCCAATACTGTGTTCTCATCTTGGATGCTACCTGAGGAAAAATCTATGTACGACTCTGCATGTAACAAACATCTATGCCATTGCTTTACGATTGGAAGTCCTTGAGAAGTTGCTTGTGATGGTAACTCAGCTAGTGTTTCTTGTCCCTATCTATCATTAGGGCATGTCAAGTTTTTGACTGCTTTGGTTAGCTAATATTGTACCTCCCACTGTGTATTTTTGGAGAAAAATCGAATTACAAAAGAAAAAAGTCATCATAAGACTTTAAATAAACCAACCATTTAGCTAGTCTAGTAACATAAAATACATAAATATATATGGAAAGAGAATGCCTTGTTGATGAGATGATGTGAGGTAATCAAACAGTAAAAAATAACTTAATACTGAATGGCGTTTGTCAACATCGTTAGGGGCTACGGGTGACTATTGTAGATGAAGTTAGTGACGACAGAAGACGAGAGTTGTTCTGCATATGCATTGACGCCGATACAATTGTCGAGTGACCCTTTTGTTAGTTTGTATCTTTGTTAGCGGTCTTTATATCGCTCAATAATTGCATTGACACTGATGCAGAGCGATGCTACTCAACAATTATGTCGATGCTAATGCAAATGCAAAACAGCAAAAGAGTCGCTCAGTAACTATGTCAGCGTTAATACAAATGTAAAGTAGCCCTCATCTCTCGTTGTCGCTCTCCTCATCCACAACAATCACCTGCGACTTCCAACAACATTGTTGTTCGTCACCACCAATTAAAACATTAAAATTATATTTTTAGCATTTATTTTCATATTTTTATTAATAAAATCGATGACGTTAGGATAAATTAATGTAGATATTTTACTTTCGTAATTATAGATATATCAATGTAACTTTATAAAGTGTATGAACCGAGATGCTAAAGCTGACCAAAGGATAATCTTAATTAGCCCCTAAGAAGATAATCGAACTCATCATCTAAAGGTGAAATTGATGATTGAGATCGATGCACCAAAGTGATGCGTGGATCGAACTCGATAGATGCTTGGCCGGTTCCTAGACGGTCACCTTCTTCGATTGTTCGAGCGGGGGACTGAAATGGGCTGAAGTTAATCGATTCGTATCTACAATTTCATATGTTGATGATATGCTATCGATAATAGAAACGTTGAAAGTCTTCAATTTATTTAATATAACTAAAATAAATCTAAATGCTACGAGAACAAGCCCAAGTAGCACTAACGTTCAACAACACTGCTGATCCAGAACCCAAAGAATTCAATGCATAGCACTAAAAGCAAGCCCTGTGACGAAGTAAAAATGTGGTCTAGTTTGTGGTAAAAACGAGTGATTATAGAGCCCAAGTAGCACTAACGTTCAACACCACTTGCACATCCAGAACCCAAAGAATTCAATGCAAAAACAATCAAATGCATAGCACTAAAAGCAATCCCTGTGACCAAGTAAATATGAGGTCTAGTTTGTGGTAAAAACGAGTGATTATATTTTTGTTGTGGTTATTGCAGTACAATTGACTTCTAGTTTGTACTTTTTTTCCACACATGGATTTGTTGGTCCCATTTCATTGACTGAGGCAGCAGGGAATATTGTCAAACAAATAAAATGATTGGTTGGATTTGACACACAAGTACACTGTTGCTGATGTAGATCGAGTGCCATCATGGCCAATAACTGTGAAGAAGCCTGTCTTTTCTTCCCAAGCATGCTCTTGTCTTGAATCCATCCGACTGTAGCTCCACTAAGATCTGTGTTCTTTTCTTCAAAATCTTCATGTTGCATCTGCTGAGACTTGCAGAAGAATCATGGAGTCGAACAAGCAAGACATGGTGGTGTGTGTAGATTCTTTCTCCCTCTTGCCAGTGTACCCATCTTGCTTTTTATGCACTACTCTCTCTCTCTCTCTCTCTCTATACATATATATATATATAGATAACTTTTGGCCATACCCTTTTAATGTCTTATCTTATATATATTTTTGTATTTATTCCTATCATGCATCTTCTTCAGCTGGGAGAGTAAACACTGACCAATTAATGGCCTGTGAAGCCAAGTATCCAAAGATGATGTGAGGTTTATGGATCACAGTAGTGATCCATCAATTTGGTGAAGCATTTAGTGACTCATCAAAAATTGAAAGCCTAAGTTAATTAATTCTCCAGTCGATTTTACTATGGAGTGACAGTTTGTGTAGAATATGGATAAAGAACAACCAAATCTATGCCTTGGGTTTGAGTAAATGACTTGTTACATAAATAAATGCACACTCCATATGACCAGTAATCATATACACAAGCAATAAAACAAGCAACATGGTGATTGATTGATCTCTTGGTCAAACTCAACTTGTCCTCAAGTGAATACACTCAACCCAAATTTAGGCTTGTCATGTAGCTCAACCCAACTCCTCTACCCCAAAAATTAAGGACTTGAGACAAAGCATGTTTGTGTCTTATTTGTGCCCAAAAACCTGCACATAAAGAATCTTTTGTGTGGTACAACAGTGTTGTGATAAACCAAGTACAAAAAATTCCCATTATTTTGTGTCTCTACTCTCTCAAGAATGAGCAGTGAGAGAAAGAAAAGAGCTACACATTCATGTCCTTCAAACAAGAAAGACTACTTGATGTTAGAAGTCTCTCAACCATCTACTACCTTGTTTATTATGTGAAGATCCACAATGAGGAACAAGATGAAAGAGAGTAGGAGAAGAAAGTAGAAGCAGCACCAGCAGCATCATGATAACTTGTTACACCTGCAAAGATCTGAGAGCTAGTGTTCTTCGGCCATTGCCATTCTGCTGAGAGGACTTGGCCCGATCTGTCTCCTCCTCATGGCATTCCTCCTCCTCATGAACTCCATCTGGTTCCTCCTCCTCAGTTGCATCATGGCTTCCTCTTCCACCACGAACCTCCTCATCAGCATGTCATCCGTCAGAGACTTCCCCCTGAACACCCTCCGGCCCTCGGCGGAGGTTCTGGTGCTCGATACAAACCTCCTCTCCGGTGGCGGTGCCGCCGCCGCCGCCGACGACGACTTCGACCTCGGACAGCTGTAGCTTCTCCGCGGCGGGACTTCAGCTCTAAACACCTCGTTGTAGGAAGAGATGGGAGCACACAGACACGCCCGAGTGAATGAAGAGGCTACCTTGAGGGAGCTGCACTTTCTTAGCTTCTGCTTGTAGGCATCGGCAGGGACTCCATTAGGCTTGGCTGCCGAAGACCTCGTCACTGTCTTCCATAGAATTATGACCTCCATCACTCTACCATACCATGGCTTCCTGCAACATGAGCAAGCAATGCATCGGTCATCATCTCCAGAGTGTATCTGGAAAGAGGAAGGAGCGGAGACTCATGCTTGCCTTTTCTGTGGGTGCTTCTGCTCCTGCATCAGTAGCGAGTGGAGAAACATGGGACAGTCGGAGTTGTGCCCTCTCCTTCTTCTTCTTCTTCTTCCTCCTTCCCTTTAACGTAGGATGCTTTTGCTTTGGCAGGACTCCTTAGAATGAGGAAGAGATAACCTTCTTATAATCCAACAGACAAGTTTGAACTGGCAGACACTGTTTAAGGCCATAGATCTTATCTGACATGAGCTAATCTAACTCAGGTCAATGTCGTTGGTCTAACCACAAGCACCAAAAGATCAACCGATCACAAAAAATGGACGTCAGCAGAAACCCACACAAAGAAGCAGAAGTGAAAGTTTGAAGTGAGACATACGCTGGAAATCATGGGGAACATTCTCATTGCCATATGGTAGGAGTAGGAGTAACGGAGGAGGTGAAGAACACAGAGTCTGTATCAGAAACATTGATAGTTGTCAGTGTATGGCATCAGGATTTATCTTTTTGGCGTCGTGATGACCAAAGACTGAGAAAAAGTCGGAGGGAGGGAGAAAGAGAACACGATCACTGTACACGGCTGCTCTGTATGACGATTAAGATCCCGGAATGCCCTTTAATCTTCAAAGCAGAATCCTTCAAAGGCTGACAAAGTTTTACCAGTTGAGGGTTGAAGCTTTTCTCAAGTTATATGCTTCGATTCCATCGCTTTCAGTCAGAGAAAATTATTCTTGGTTGCTCTGTTTGTGTCATTCGGAATCAAAATAGTTCAAACTCTCTCTCTCTCTCTCAAGTGTAATGATGAAGACCAGTCACTTGCAAGACATCTTAAATATGGTTAATGTACTTCATCAAAGAACCTTTGTTGTTTTCTTCCTTTTGACACTTGAACCTAAAAATAAAAGTCTACTTTTGCCTTTCACTTTCAACTTTATCCCAACATCCAGATTAAAAGCTTGTGTCAATTGATAAATGTTTAAATGACTCAGAAATTGAAATCTGAACTGATCAAATACATATTTTCTCTAAAGATGTGTGGCATAGAGAAGATACCATCAATGTCATTGCATCTAAAAAATTTTGTATTCTTGATAGTTTCTCTCTCCAATAAAACTTTGGTCATGTATCTTGGAGTCTTCTTGACATTTATATGAGTTTGATGATGATGATGATGATGATGATGATGATGATGAACTCCAGGATGCTTGAAATGGGACTAGGAAAAGATTTAAGGTGGAACAGATAATTGTAGACTTGCACTTGGACACAGAGTGGCAGCGAAGGACAAGCCAGTATAACATACAATTCATGTTACTGGTTAAAACAAGGATACAGAGATCAACAATGCAAGATCCTTTGTGTTGATCCACAAGCTGTGATCTTACATCCAATGACATCATATTCTCATTGCAGATATTCTGAGTCACATTGCAGGGTACTTCATAAGTTGGTCTTGTACACACTGTAATAATAATGCATGGCCACCATACCATATAGCAATTTGGACTAGGAAGGATGTGCCGAACTTTGGAGAGGTTTTGAGACCTCTCTTCTACCACCATTTTTCCCTAAGAAAAAAAGAAGAATATTAGGCATTTTTTTGTTGCTTCTGTTTGTATCATCATCTCCGTCACCTCTGTCACTTTTCATTTGCATGCAGAAGAACCTGCTATCTCTAGTTTTATAAGCTGCCTTTGTGATCCACACAAATAAGAACACAAACATTTATCTTTTACTTCAAGTTAAATTCTGATTAACTACCATTGAACTCTATAAAAATTCATATCCCTACTCAAATTAAGAGTATTTAAATCCTTATGTCGAATATTTTTAGATCTCTCTCTCTATCTCCTTGTCATGTGCTTGTTAAGTAAAATCTTCTGCTTCAAGTGAAAGAGATTCTTAATAGCTGATAACACAAATTGTAATCTTTTGCAACTGAACTCTATAAAGTAATTACATATTTACGTAAATTTATTTAGCTCTTCCTCTATCTCTCCTTCTATCACTTAAGCTCATACCATCCTAAATTACCTTTCCTCATTTTATCTGCTACACCTGGTTGTTCCTAATAATTCTTCACATCCACTTAATATTCTCATCTCAACGAATGCAAACTTGTTATATATATAATTTTTTTTAACTGAGCCAAAAGCCAAACAAGAAAATGCATTACCAGAAGCAGGGAAGGCAGCACCCCATGCAGAAGGCGAAGCTTGAGACTGGTCAAAAAGAGCAGTGTTTCCTGGCTTTACCCCTTTCTTCTGCACATCCAAGCAGTCCAGGCTGCATACATTATTGCAGCTCACATGCCAACTTGCATGGACTCGTTGCATGCATCATCTGTCTCACAAGTAGATATTTGAAGGCAGGAGTGTTAAGGGAAGAAGATTCTCAAAAAAGAGAAAGAAAAAGAAAACGTAAATGAAAAAATATATATATTGGGCTTCGTTTACTGCAGAGAAAATCTCAAATCCTTCGCCATCTAAGAACAATAAATTACAAGAAAAAAGATTGTATTGAGAACACAGATTTACTAGAGAAGAAGTCTATTAGCCAGATCTTGAGATACATAAAGCATTTACAATGCAACCAATTGTTAATCTTCTCCAAGCAAGTGAAAACCTTTTCAAATTTATATCTTTTATCCTCCACACAATAGTTTTTAATAAAGAAATTTTAAAATATTTGCCAATCCCATTACTAATGCTAATGTTCGAATTCTGCGACCAATATGAGTTTTTACTTAGTAAGATTGGTTTGGTTGCTTATAAGATGAGAGAAAAAAAAAGCTGGAATTCTCTTCTATCCATTGGTTGATTGAGCTGCAAGGAGACAGACCAAGGAAAATAAAAGTCAAAACTATTCCAAACAGCTTAACATAAAATATCTTTTAATAGGCAACACCATTTCAGATGTCCTAACAAGCTAAACTCTTCAGTAATTTTCTTTTAACTCGAATTGGTTTGCTTCTTCTTTTTTTTTTCATTCCCTTTCCTTTGAAACCAAAAAAAGCATTGAAAAAGAAAATTAATATCCTGATATTAAGAAAAAATTTCAGTTGAGTTACCACTAATCCCAATAGTTAAAACTTAAAAGCCAATAAGAAAGGAATGACCTTATATTTAAAGCCTAATCTAATTTTCTTGTACATGCCACATGGTTACAGATGACTAACAATGAAGAGTTCCAACAGACATCTCAAGCATGCATGAAATCCAGAGGTTATATAAATCAAGTACACTGCAACGGATTCACTCTTGTATTGGTTGCATTGAGATAATAGTCACATGTGTCGAATTAATTGTATTGTGACATTGTCTCAGCGCTAGTTCTTCTTTTCCATAAGTTCATGAAAACAGTTCAAGAGATTAATCTCATTCTCAGTTCCAACAGACATCTCAACAGAAATCCAGAGGTTATATAAATCAAGATAGATTAAGCGTACCTTTGAATTTCTTCATATTCATTTCTGAAAATGATTAACTATGTAAGAGCACAAACTCCTGCACAATCAAGCACTATTAGTAGCCAACCAAACGCGAGCCCATCGAATTCACTAGCACACAAGTACATATACATTAAAATGCATGAATACTATGCCCAAGAACGATACAAGAATATGTTGATGCTGCAACATATTCACTCTTTTATTGGTTGCATTGAGATAATAGTCACGTGTCGAATTAACTGTATTGTGACATGGTCTCGGCGCTTGTTCTTCTTTTCCATAAGTTCATGAAAACAGTCCAAGAGATTAATCTCATTCTCTGTTCTCAACAAAAGAAGAAGTTTGATTGTTATGAAGGGCCGTATGCATGTAGTCTTACCCCTGATTGTACAGAGGTAGTTTCCACAATGCCAAGATCATCTTCTGTTGTGCATCTCCCGCGATCTATTGTTTACTAAAAGCTCTTAGTTTTCGACCACTTGATTTCAAATCAGTGCTACTGATCCTGCTTCACCTGGATAGACTCGATGGAAGCATAAGATCATTACGGTGCCACACCAAACCTAGGCCAATAGAAGTCCACACAAAACATGTCAAACTTTATTGGTGAAAACCCACACAACTTAGATGTCCAATAAACACATACTGTGAAAATAATCTTCAAAATATAATACAAGAATTTTGGCAGATATACATTTGTCTGCACAGAATTGTTAATAAACCAACCATCCATCAAGAGGCCAACTGCAAATTAATTTTTACCTTGGGCATCCGATTGAGTGCATCTGATCTTCAGAGTTTTGGTACAATCAGTCAAATCACAACCAGGGTTTTAAATACCGGTATGTACCAGCGTACCAAGCTTTGCTTGGTACAATACATACCAGTATGTACCATCGGTACATCCTAAAACTTTAAAAATACCTTCATCTATCACGCTAAGGCGTACCGACTAGTACGCCTCGATAACAGTCGAAATCCAAGGCGGTACCGGTTGATACGCCTTGATACCAGTCAAAACACTAGTACTGCTCGGTAGAAGGCGGTCTGTGTACCGCTATCCTCTCGGACTGGTACTTACTACTCGTATTGGGCAGTACACATCGAAATTGAGAACCTTGATCACAACACATAACCTCAAGCTTCTCCGAATCAGCTAATGCCAGCTTCATCAGCAACCCTGTGATGAATTCATCTGAACACACTACTCTTTTAGTTTTATTCAATCATGCATCTGGAAAACCATGAACCTGAAGTGATTATTCAACTTCTTGTTATAAATTTGTGAAAACTTCATACTGACCAAATCAAGTGACCAAAGTGTGGTTTTGCCATCGGAAGGTAACAATTATAGGGCAAAACATGAAAGACCTTGACCTTGCAGAATGGCTAGCCTAGCAGGATCAACCAATGTCATCAATACTAAAGTTAAATCAACAAAGACTGGCAACACTGTGAAAACATGTAATCCAACATGTGAAGAAATAGCATCTTGTATTCTAATAGAAAATTAGGATACTGCATCTCCAGATCTCTTAAGGTGCAATCCCATGCCTTACAACCATCGAAAAATGAAGCATGTTTCCTGGGGAAAATTGTAGGACCTTACAGAGAATCAAAATAAGCCTCGAAGTTTGAAATGCTATCCACGACAATAGATTAACTTTATATCATGTATCTGGAAAAACCATGAATATGAAGTTATCATTCAACTTGTTGATACAAAGAGTTTGTGAAAACTTCAGGTTGTAGACCTGTCTATTGTCTTTCTGACATTCCTGCAGTTACCATACCAAGTCACCGAAGTATGGATCACCATTAGAAGGCTACAAGAATGAGAAACATAAAAAAAGACCTTGACCTTTGCTGAATGGCTAGTGTAGCAGGATTAAATGATGTCACTGAAACAGAGTTAAAGCAAAAAGGACTGGCAACACTGAGAAAAAAATAATCCAGCATGTGAAGAAGTAGCATTACAGAATAGTTGACATGAAGGAAATTGTACCTGGGAATCATCAAGAACTGCATCCACCCTAGACTTCTGGCTCAGATTTCATATTTGACTCTTCTGATAATTTGCCAGCATTGGGAGTTCCTACTGTTCCTGATCAAATTGCCTGAGCTCCAAAAAGAAGTATAATAAAAAACCTGCAGAGAGAAAATTCTTTGCAAATTCTTCAACCAGAGTAGTCAGTCGAAGCACCTTGAAACAAGACTCCTGTATGAAACCAGAGCCCACATAAGTGTGACTTTTTGAATGCAGAAAAATCCCTAGTGTTTTCATTAATTAGTTCTTACAGTTCTTGTGAAGCAAAAGGTCCTAATTCACTATCAAATCTGAAATTTTCTGCTCTATTTGGAACCTTGTTTGCTACCTGCTTTTGTCAGTGCACATGACAAATGCATTTGCAGGAAAACTGCATGACAAAGAGGAATAATTTCTCTAAACATAAATTTAAGAGATAATCCTGCAGCTAATAGCTATGTTACAAATAAATACAATAAATATTTATTTCAACATATTATGACTTTACCAATTTTTGACTTATGTTGACCTGCATGCGAGCATGCCAGCAAGCACAACATAGAATCATACCATGTCAAAAGATATACATGCACTCATGCCATGATATGACGATCTTTGTTTGCAGATGTTATAACTCAACATCAAATCAGCCACAGCTGCTCTAATGATGCAATCTATTTTAAAAACATCTGGCCATGTAAACAAGATATTGTTTACCAACTTTATTTACCAAATTTCAGGCACACCTTAACACATACAGTGTTCGAGAGCATAACATAGAGAAGTACAAATCTAAAGAAGCTTATTGACTACAAAACTCATTTGCAGTACATTTAAGGTGTACAGAAAAAAAAATATATAGTCACTATGTACAGGCAGCTCCTTGAGCATTTTACTAATAAACATCATTCGTCTCCATTTTACTACTAAATATGTGTACATGGTACATGAGGTACATATTTCTTCCTCCAACATATGATTCCTACATTGACTACTTGCTACCTGAATGATCTACCAACAAATTCCTAGATCAATGAGGCATCTTTTCAAACTTTCTCGTCTCTCAAGGCTTCAAGGCTTCAAGGCTTAAGGCAGTTACTACTGGCCGAGCTACCAACATTACAAGGGATATCTCGTACTTGAAGCTTCATTTTTTGCAATCCAATATTCTCTAATACATCAACACACTCCTGCAGATCAGAGTCATTCTCCAACATTACCCACTCTTCTTCGTCATCCCTATACTTGAGCTGGAATGTTCCTACCAGCAATTTGAATCTCTTTCCAATTTCCTCAAACAAGTTGTGGATACCCATGGATGGCATGAACTTGAATCTAACAGTGTCATCTTTGTAGGTAGCCTTTACTGTAACAGATGGGCCATTTTGTGAGATTAACATCTTACTTCTCTTGAAACTAGGATGACTTGATGCACTTCCACTAGAAGAGTCCGTCATACCAGAAGAAGAAGGATGGCTGTGTTCCATGATTCCATCATCAGCTTCTGCTTTCATCATCATTTTATCCAATTCTTCTAAACTTGAGCTTCTTGATGTAACCTGACACTCAAGGCTTGCCAAACTTAAGCCATCTTGGCCACCTTGGCAGCCTGCTTCTTTTGAAATATATGAACTGTCAGATACATCTTTAGAATATGATGGCCATTTTGGTGCACCTTGCATGTTAGCATATGACAACTGCCCTCCATCTGCACAAGTAAAGTTCAACTGTCTGCTACAATCATTTGAAAGCATACCAACTTCATCCGTTTCACATTTGGACCGGTGTGTGGTCCCTCTTTGGTGTCTGTGAAGGAAATAGAAATCTGGCTCCATCTTACCAACAGGCTGTTCTGTCTCAATATGGTGAGCAGAAGGGGCAGTCATAAGATCTTGACCTTTTGGCTCAAAGGTTATTAATGATGGTTTTTCCGGTGAGGAGACTGCTGCAACAAGGCACCCAGTAGAAGGATCATACTTTAGAGCTCCCTCAACTCCTTGGACAGAATTTATAACATTTTGGATTTTCTGCAATGAACGATTGACCTTATTTATCTTGCGAGATGGCCATCTTGAAATTCCATGCTGTCTACATATCCTTTTCAATGTTGTCGGACAAACTGCCACAGTTATCACAACATGTTTAATGAAACGCTCTCCAAATAAAGTAAGAGCTTATAATCTATAAACTATGGCCCATAGGTTAAAAGAAATTCCAATCATCAAGCACTCACATCAGACTACATTAGGAAGGAGACCGATGCTGTGTTTTATGTTACAATTTTTAAGCTATGACACCCCTTTTTTTTCCCAAAAAGATAAACTGCTAATTAGTTGAAACAGGTACAGGAACAATGCTCACCACCAATACTTTTTGCAGCATCTTTGAGACTCCCAGAAAAGTATCGTTGAAGAACACTAAAGCTAATATTTTTCTCAGCTGTACTGCGTTTTTTCTCCATTTGTTTTATTGAGCTAGATGATAACTGGAAGATTTAGAAACATGTATTAGAACTATATTGAATAAGTGAGTTCAACACTAATAAGAACCAGTAAAAGAAGAATAAGTAAGGTTTCACGATTGTTCTTATTGAGATACCAAAAACACAAATCATATGCACCAAGATATGAAAGAAAACATCTAGTTGATATAAAACATTAGCTCAACCTGTAAAATGAACTTTAAACTAGCTTTCTTTTTTGCACATAACTTGCACATGCATTCAGAAATTAAAAATGTATGTTATGTGTATCTATTACATAGTAGGATATATGCATTAGGCTAAACATATTCAATTCAAGGGAACAAGCAAAGTTTCATATGGTCAGGATTGATAATCATAAATATGGCCAATATCAAAATTAACAAAAAAGTAAGATAAATTTAAAATATAAAAACTGACAAATGATAATTATGTGTGCGAAACTATTTTTTTAGTCTTGGCTGATACATGGTTCTATGTTTCATCCGGCATGGAACATACTTGTTGGGTCAGTGACACAGATAACAATATGTGCTTCCCAACACCGTGAATTCTTAATCTTAAAAAAAATTCACACATGTTAGTACAGTGACTTTTACCGAATCCATGCCATTTCGTGGAGACCAAAATGGATCCGGTACCCAAACTGTAAAACCATGGACCCACATATTATATTGTTTACACTTTATATGAAAGAATGTTATGATCTAAAATGCAGGAACTGAAAGTTTGTATAAAAGGCAATAATGGATAATAGAGAATAAATCATGAAGAAAAGTATATAACTAGAGAATATAAAAGCTTGTTGTCGTTGTATATAATCGTATCTTATCAACATCTTGTATAAGATTTTATTTTGAAAATACAAAGGAAAAAAAGTCAGAACAAAGACTCTAGACATCCACACCTACTACCAGCCTACACCTCACCCGTCTTACTTATACTATGTCTGCTAGTGGGCCCTTGCTGTTCCTGTGTTCTATACAATTATAGAGTGATGCAGGAAAGGCATATGGTGTAAGTTTTTACAAAACGGAGTCATCAAAACTTTACATGCCAAATCTGTTAGATGCCAAATCATATATCTGTAGGCCTTCACACGTTTAAGACCTTCTATATACTCCATAATTTAAGTAGGCTTCATTTGCACTTATTAGTGCTAGAAGTTCAATTTAGTACTTTGCCAAGGGGACCGTTGCAAAAATTCCTCAGTTAACTTCTTGGCAATTAGTCAAGATGACATGTTTTGATTTTGGAAAGCATGATACAAAAAGAAGGTCAGAGTTAAGACTAGGACCTGCTCAAGATGAGCATCTCCATTTTGTTCATCAGATCCAATCCCCTGAGTTCCAAGATGCATCTCGGTAGTCGTTTCATTGTCGTAATCTGATAGTTGAGAGCACGTCATTGAAAAATTTGTCGACAAGGCACCTACAGCTGCTCCTTTATGATTACCTACTCTGGTGATCTCTGCCCCAGTTGCTGCAGCATCTGAGACAGTTCTCAAGCTCCTACAAATTCTCTGCATGGTATTTGAGAGGCTATTTAATAATAGCTGTTGCTCTATGTTGCCTCCACAGTTGACTGGTAGAAAGAATTCTAGTATGTAATCATCATTTCCAGTGTATGTGCTCCTCAACCTGATTGCAACTGCAGCACGAAGGTCAAACTTACGGGCATGGTGTGCAAGTGGATATTCACGTATATCATATACTTTCACATCAGGGGAGAAGAATGGATGATTGGATTGAAGTGCCTTTCCAGCAATGCCTTGTCCCTTCTCAAGGCGATGTTCAGCGCATGCATGAAGAAAATCTTGCATCTGCATATCATTAACATAGCAAGCTGATTCTTCAATTCGAAGGGCAAGCCTTCTTGAAGTTGGCTTCATCCCCCCAATCTCATCATTGCTCAAGTCATTTACACCTCCATCATCATACCAAACAGGTACCCATGTCAGTGCCAGAGGTAACATGTGTGCATGACAAACAGTTCTCAAAACATCAAGTATCTCCGAAAATGCAGAAATCTGACTCTTCGTGAGGTTCTGCAAAAGAAATAGAGATTTTTTTTTTCTCAAAAGTCATTTAGAGGTTTCATTCCCTCTTTAAATAAGGATGGTCACATCTCAGTATTCAACCTACCTGATGATGAACCTGCACTTTTGTGGTCTTCAAGTTTACAGCCTGCAAAAGAAACAAAGAAGGAACCTGCACATATAAGAAGCTCCGAAAGCAGCTGCTAAAATTGCTCATAACACCAAAATAATGTTCTTCCACAGGAATTGTGACAGCCAACAGATACAAGATACACAGACCAGATAACAAATAACAGATAACAAGAAGTTTGAAAGTCTGCTTTCAAGCAAGGAGCCATACAAGTGATCCTTACATTTTAACTGTGACAAATGAGGAACCAAGTGACAAATGCAAACAGAGGCTGCAGTAAAATATATAAAATATCGTTATCCTGATTTAACAATTACATATTGGCAATATCAATCTATTCAATCAAGACTGAAATATAGGCCATATAATGGTACTGAATGTCACAGCAGCACTGACCTGCAAAGCATTGCAAACAGTTTCCATCTCTGCGTCGAAGTTGGGTCTCTCCCTTGTTGTAACAAGCTCAAGCACAGCAAGACAAGAACCTTCATAAGGATCAAAAACAGGCACCGCAAGAGATCCACGGACTTCATGACTGATTGCATAGTCCACTCTCAAATACTCAAAGTTTCTGTAATAGATAACATTCGAGGTCCACTCTGGCATTCCGGAGATATATACACGCCCGGGGAGCCCAGTAAACAAACCAGGTGCTTCCTTAGCAGAAAAGGTAAACTGCCTTGAAACTTCACGGTACCCAGCAAGAATTTCGTCAAGGAGAAATGGCTGTTCAGAGGTACTTAAAATATACTGGTCACCCTGTTTAATGGGCCTCCAAACCTGGGCAAGTATTCCACTACATGACGATTCCTTTAGCAAGGACAGTGCCTTAAGCATTCTTTCTGGAAGAGACACCCCTTCAAAAGGTCTAGGAATAGTCAAGATCGCATCATCAGACAGGCCATCAAAGGCGGAATAACTAGCACTCCTACTAGTAATATTAGTTCTGGAGGAAGTCGACGGAAGCCCCATTTGTGAACTAGCTCTTTGCCAAGCCGTCTTTTCCATGCAGTTATAATAATTACCAGTTGAGACCCTATTATCTCCAGGAACGGAATCCGTACCTTCTGCTGAAAAACTCAGTGGTGCCAATGAAGATGAAAAACCAGGTATTTGATAAGCAGGTATAAAGCTTAAACTAGAAATCTGGTCTACCATCGTAGGACTGCAGGATTCAGTAAAACCATCAAAATTCATGAGCTCCGCCAGGGAAAATGGATCGTCTTGACTCGGACTCCCGCTCGCCCCATAATTCGTGGGCGTGAAATCATCCATGTGAGCTTGCTCGGAGATCCAAACTAGCCAAACTGAACCAATTTCCTTTCAGATCCTGCACAAAAGTCAACTTCTAAGCATCCATTTCAAACAAAGACGCAAACTTTCCCCTTCGAGGAAACTCGGTTCTTCCATTAACGAGCTTAATCAAGTAAAAATCAGCTTGTTGGAAACAAAAGAAGGGGGAAAAAAGGGAAAACCAATAGCTTTAACAATGAGAGAACATTCCCTACCCAGAAAAGGCAAATCCGAGGTGCTGTAATGCTGCATCCACGGCTCTCTCGGCGCGAACGATCCAAACTCCGCCGTGACCCCTCAGTTCAGGTCTCCGAACCATTTTTTTTCAGCTAAAAAACGACCTTTTTGAGCTAAAACGATCTCTACCCCCTCAAATCGCCGAAAAATCGATTTACTGGCCGCCTAACCTAATCCATCTCTACAGCTTGAAGGGAGAAATAAGCCATATGAACCCTCTTTGTCAAATCAACAAAAGAGAAGGGGCGATAGAAGGGAACTGCCCCCTCACGTCGAAACCCTAGCTCAGAGAGGAAGAAGATTCCCCAAGATATCGCCTCAGTTGGCCGCAAGGTTTCTCCTTTTCAGGAAATCCTTAACTTTCGGCTCCGAGGATTTATTTCATTCCCTTTAGAGTGGGCAGAGAAGGCGACGACGCAGTGGAACCGATCGAGGAAAACTTTGTTCGTTTTCATAACGCAAAGGCGGCCGAGAAATTGCGGCGCCTGTTTCATAATTACCACCCAAACAATCTCGTAATTACCATCCTGCCATGTGAAATTAATCATCTCATAATTACTTTTTCCTATGAATACGTAATCACTCCAAATTAATTTTTTAAGACGAAGTATCTTCTTTTTTTTCCTTTTTCCAAAATAGTGTTTTATTTCTTTAAAAATATCTTCTATTTACCATAGTCCCTAAAATATCTTCTGACAGACTTTAATTATCAATCATATATATATTTGAATAATCGTATCCTACTTTTGATATCTCTATGAAAATACTAAATCAATCTATTCAAAAATATTATAATTGAGATAA